>LUCH01000591.1:24651-163036 GCA_013368495.1 Paragonimus heterotremus | reverse complement strand
GCATGAATATTGTCGTCGTTTGACAGAGTTGTCTATGAAGTGAGTGCATTTAATGACGCGGGGCAATGGAAGCCGTAAGGAAACTGTCTTGCTGATGACGCCTTATTTTCACTTACAGCTCGATTTGTTTGTTTGAATATAGATGCAGCTATTTTTCGTAGTTAGGTCCCTTCCCGCCCCCTTCTTTTTTTCCTTTCTGTCCACATAGTTATTTTTCTCCATGATTGTGTGGCCGTTGAGCATCAGTGTGAACCACTGATGTTTTGCTGTCTATTATGATGTTGAATAGCATACAAGCTGAGTTACAATAAACATTTGTTGTACTGCGTTGCCTTACGAATATACGTTTATGTGCCGTTGTTTTTTCCTCTCTATCTGTGAACACTCCAGTTGTATCATGTAAACATTGTTTCCTTTAGTATGAAGAGTAAAGTATTTTCAGATACAGTATTCAGCCCTATTCTATTTAGTTCTGTTTCTAACTTGCTGGAAATACAATGAACCTTCGTAATCGTACTCTACAGGGCTTAGGACCGGACCGGTTATGTGCAGTTTCGGGCTATCTCTGTTTCCAGATTTCCTTCTCGATGTGAGGATGGAAGCGTAGTACGTTTGGCATTAGTTTGACTCTGAGAGTGGTCTCCAAGTGATTTTTAGGAATGTCACTTCAGGTTTCGGTCACACTTAGTTTATCTTTGTGCGGTCGATCTATTTTGATCCACATGAGTATGATTAAGTGTAATAGACGGCATTGATACTGCCCTCGATCGTAAGACGTACGATCCGAAATAAAGTGAATCAACTGGAGCAAAGCACCTTCTAAAACTGGTCTACCATTCTTCCGAATTTCCCACGACAATCTATCTTCGTCTGCAGCTTTTCCGTCTTGCAGCTGTCCAGTAGTTCTCTTCACCCCTGCCAAATCAAGAACGAGAACAAATGAAACTTCAAAATTTTGTTATGGCAAGCCATTCACGGTATTTTAATCAACGGCAAACTACCAAAGGGTTCGCTTCGTACTCTCATAATGTCCTCTGGTTGGGTGCACGAAAAGCCAAAGTCCATTCTAATCAGTGCTTTAGTAGATCGGACGGATGGACCGAAAGTCGCTTCTGGTGAATGGTAGAACTTCTTGTGTTGTCGGCGGTCAGCGCAGCCCGGCATCAGCTCACCTTGCTTTTTCCACCTATCGTCCTTAATTCCGCGAAACCATCCAACGAGTTGACAGCGAACATTCCGGAGTGTCACCCCTTTGTTTTCATTGTCCGAGTCACCTGTGAAGACAGCAAACACCGCATTCGTCTCTTGTACGAAGTTAGAGATAGCTGCATTGTTGTCGCCGAGCCAGTCCGGTCGTTTCTGACGCTGGATACTGATCGTCTCGGTGGATGTAACTGTGACCTGTTCTCACATACCTTCAGGGGTAGTGGATAAAGGAATGTCTTTCAGACGAACGGCGACTTCACATCGGAAAGTTTATTCACATCTCCAAGCTTGTTTATTGCAGACTATCCGGACGATGGCAGAAATTGGATGTTAAACGATTGAAGAACTCAAAGACGGCCTCAGCATACGCTGTAACAAAAGTCAGACTAGCTAACACGCGGATGCGTGCGCATCTCAGGTCGAGTTGCTGGGCTTCATCGTCCAAGTGTTCTGGCCACCATTTTCCTCGATCGATAACACCTGGCTGCTCACAAGCGTCTCTGTAAACGTTTTAGCGTCTGTAAGGCAGTGCTAGATTGGGAACCAGAATGCATTGATGAATGTAAATGGATCTCAATCACACAGCATGTGGCCTTTACCACGGCATCTATGTATGGATGAAGTAGTCAAATAAGACATGTTGACAGGAAGTGGAACGAAACGGCTGAATAACAAGACCACAAAACAGACGTCAAGCGGTGCCCATCGATTTGACAGCATGGCTATAAAACGTCACACCAGAGTCCATAAATGGCGCGGAAAAAAACTAAACACGACATAAAATGCTTCAGATTCTGTTGGGAAATAGCTGGTCTTCGATCGACCTTTCCGTGGTTTGTAAATTTGTTCCATTCGTGAGTGCAGCTTTTTACTATCCATCGTTTGGTGGAAATATTACCGTGATAGCACGCTCCGTCAGGAAGATACCGTACTTTCACTTTGTTCATTTGCACTCATTGATACATACTGATTCTCAGACCTGAGCTGCTCCTCAGACACTGAGACGTTTATTGATAAGTTTGTCAACAGCTAAATGTCATCGACTGTGGGTCGTCGTGGCAAAAACGCGAGCTGAGCGATTTAACCTGAAATGCACATGCACCGCCGGGCTAACCCGTCTGGCTATAATCACAGTAATGTGCAGAAACCATTCACTAACTCGACTCAGTTAGGAGGCCTGTTTTTTGGAGCAAGCCCTTTGATTTGGACTCCAGATTTTGTATCGAGATGCACATTTTTGAGGCGATTCATGTTTTCTCTGTCCGGGCTGAATGTCTAAAAAGGACTCTATTTTAGTTTACAATATTCATCATCCACAATTTGTAAGTAATCCCAAATGACGCCGTGGTGGAGACTTAACTCGACATGTTCGTTCTCAATGATAGCATACAATACACATACTGTTGTAGGTGGTCTATGCGTCTCAACAAAACAAAACTTTTTCCCTCGTTAAATAGCCCAGCAGCCGCTGAGGTACTTTGACTGTTTTCGAATAAGTAACAACGGAACTCAGTTGCTTATGTTACGATGATCTTATTCATCGTTGTACTGCCACATCGACGTTGTTTACCATATCGCTAATCAGATGGAAATAATTGTCTGATCATTCAGAATAAATAAGGTCATTTGATCGTATCCTATACTGTCCATGAGACGACTGCGTTCGTACTCGGTAAACGCAGATATGAGACTATCCATTTCCACCACAGCCGTAAAGCGGATAGCGGCAACCACAGTCTATGTATCGTTGCGTCTCACTGTTCAGGAAATCTCTATTTCTACGCATCATATGCGCGTGACACTAGCTTTCAGCTTCAGGGACACGTTCGTTTCGAGGTCACCGCCTCTTTCGGTTCACAAATGGTATCGCTGACCCAATTAACCGACAAATAACTGAACCACACGCAACCACTGGAAATGAACATTCCATGGTCTTGTTCGACGAGCGTGATAAGCTATTTCGTGTTCGACAATATTACTCGAGTGGTAAGAAGAACTTCAGTTAAAATATAGTCGTCAGCGCTGCCATCCGACTGACATGGCTGATGATCATGAACATACCAACGGTCGCGAGAGCAGATATACAGCGCTACCTAAAAACGACACATTAGTTACTGAAACATGACCACCCTGTGCTACCACGGAAATGTTGGGGCCCCGTGCTTACGCTTGTGACAGAGCATCAGAAACGAGAATTTGTTTACTTTATCGCAGAAAGAAACTTTTAATACAACTTTCCGTCCAAACTGAAATAGAAAGCTGGTCTCACTGGTTGTGTAGTGTTTTAGATAGAACCTACAAATGCTTTTTCTGACTACAACGATAATGTTATTAGCCTCATTGATTCACCAGTCTCATCTCTCTGTATGACTTTAAGTTTCTGTTCTGGTTTCAATTATCTCTTTTTATAGGTAGGCATTCTTGGGCTAATAGATACTCCGCTTTAACGGTGTGAGTGACAACAATCATACAGAAAGTTCACATTACTCTGGCTATGACGACACGACAGTCCTGAATGTATCCATTAAATTAGTACGGCTCCGAAGTGAATGGAGCAGACGAGACATGTGGACAAGTCAGTAGGCGCTGTAAGATGTAACATCAGTATGATGACGATGAATGGATACGTCCCCCACGCTTGCACGCATGGTCTGGTTCGTGTTTTTCACGTAATTCTGAATTTGGGACACGTGAACCCTCTGGATGCTCTGGTTGCAGTCGCGTCAACTACGGACTCAACCTCGTAGCTGATGGCGCTAACTGTAACCGTTGTGAATCTTTCTGTTCGACTCCCGAAGCGTTCACATTCCGCTGTAACATTATAATAAGGCCTACAGTTTCAAAACTAATTATGTCCATCTGTCCGCAACTACAGGAATGACAGTTAACCTGACCACTATAATGAATGGTTTGATTTCTTCTTCTGAACGTTGCATGCATTTAAGAAATGTATATGTACCGTTAACCTTGTCCGTGTGGAAAGTACGTATATTCTTGCATCGACAGAGACTGTTCGAACGTGGATGTACAAATATTAACTGTTACTTGTAGACTGAAGTCACAGGGACATTTTCTTTTTCCAAAGGTACAGTTCTATATTTGAAACAACAACTACCTCTTTCCAGTCAATTTGGTCAAGTTGTCTGCCGGGAACAGTCAAACCACTGTTCGACTAGTTGGTTTTCACTGTATCTAAGCGAGTAAGTTTTAAACGAAGGAATATTTGAAAACTTCGCTATCTAAAGATTACTTTCAGCCAAAAATTTATTAAGGATTCAGTGAATCGTAAATATTAAGTAACAATACTTTACCGTTCATTAACCTGCTGTTGTCTACGCGGCTGCTCCCTTAGTATTCTCTTTAAACTAGCACTGTTTAAAGTGTTGTTTCTGTAATAGTTGTTGTCAGTTAGATTTTAGTTTAGCCTATTCAACGTTTCCGTTCGTCGGCTGTTGACTTGATCGGTACTCATCTCGGAAATTCATGAATGCATCAGTGTGGCTCATATTCACAATCATCTTATGTTATTTGGCTCATACTTGCTATTTTTAAGTGAATATGCATGTTTTTGTTCATCGTACACAATGTGTGATGTTCCACAGAATTGGTAGGCACAGCCGAATAAGGGCACTATCAACCATATCCTCAGAGTTGTAACAGTACTTCTGTTTCAGTTTCCACTCTATCTGGTTCACAGGAAAATGAGGCGGTTAACTCGGATCCACCGGACTTGTCACGAAGTTACGGGACAGAGAATTGGTCTCTTCACATAGGTAAACTTTTAAATAAACCGATTTGTTTGATGAATAAGGAGTCATTAACTGCTAGCCGTAGCACGAACGGGATATTTCAGATTTAAGACCGATAACACCAAAAATACTACCTACTAATTGACAGCCTTGAGGTTAGGTGTATTTTGCCTGTCGTCCAAAAAATTTAAGTCTGTCGTTTTACACAATCCGACTCCCCGATGAATTAGTCAGGTTAACGACATCGATTACGGTAGCATGCATATTACGTTAGGCTATTCTGTGAAACGCTTCATGGCTTTGACAGTCCGTTCCTCGGTTTGGTGAACACTCGGTAACCTACCCACTGGCAGTGCACTTTTTATAGTGCTGTGATACTTGGCATCCGAAATTCGATTTCAAGTACGTTTGAAACTTTTTAGGCTTCGACTACAATCGTCCATATACTGTGTGCATATAGACAATGCCACGTGGGCCAACATCTGCGACCCTGCAACTGCCTATCAGTATGACTGAACTGTGATACATAGAGAGCGCCAGTTGCCTAAGCAGCCAGTTCAGTCGACGCATGTGGTGACTGTTTGATCGTAAAGCTTCGATGTTTCGGGATGTTCTGGTTTCGGTTAGTGATGCAAACAGAGGACTCAGTAAATGGTCGGTGGCGGACCAGCAGCACCACTGGATATTTTCCCACGGCTGTGGTTCCAGGCAACGCGGTTGGTGGCTGCTTGATCGTCTTGGGCTTACTAGTGGTTATGGGACCGGTTGATTGGTCAAACAAGATAAGCCGCATGGATGTTTCCGAGTTGAAAAAAGTGGTGGAACACGATTCGGCACAGACGATATCACAGCATCGGGCAAAATCAATGGCAGTACCAGATTGTCGTCACAACATTGCTGCAACTCAAAAGTTTCAGTGCACTAATTTCTGATTAAATGAACCTTCGGGACATTCAAAAATACGTATCACTCGTCTATAGTGACTTATAACACCACTGCGAACTTGGCCCTTAGGACTCATGTTTTGTGACAGGGTCATCTTTCATTTGAACGAGGTCCTATACCCCAAACGTTGTATTTCTTGAATTAACCAGTTTAATCACGAGGACATAGTTTTTAGAGGGGCTTGTTGGGCTACAATGGAGGAAAAGCTAGCTTGAATTGGGGGAGGACTCAAGTGTTCAGTCTCTGGGTCAGTAAGTAAACCTAAATCTGTCCACATTTGTTCTTTATATTCGCGCAAATTTCGTTAAAAGTAATGAGACTTCATAAGAAACCAGTATAGTCTCATTTATTAAGGTCGCAAGTGGGCGATAGTGTCAGTTTTTCATTAAAAACATTTTGGTCACTACAGTTTCCCCGAGGACTCTTGGGGTCCCATCAATCTGTTATATAGAATATCTGGTTCATTTGCAGTCCAGAGTTGTAGACATTAAGTAGGTCCTGAAGTTCAGAATCAATAGTACTGTTTAGTCTTATTTGGTCAGGTGTACAAAACTGGTGGTCTTCCTGTTCGGCAAGTGATCCATTTGCTCGGGTCTTCATTACACCATTCACCTGTGCGCCTCAGCATTCTCACATGAGACGAGTGTTAGTGCAAAAATGGCCGAGTAAAACACCAGATCAAACGGCATTAAATTACTTTACGGCGAGTAAGGCGCTCTTCTATATGTATATACTGCACATAATCGTAAACAAGCAGAACGTGTGTGATTAAAACGAATTGCTTACATTTTTCCCTGAAGGTATTCACTGCATTCATGAAGATCCAGCTACTTCTGTTATGAGCCAAGAATGGCGGATGGCGCAAGGGTTGTTTATTTAGGAAACTAACACGGGTTAGGTGTTCAAACAGGACACGAAACAAAAACACTCATCTGCATATGGCAACCGTCCCAGAAGGTCCAAGCTGCCACAGACGCTAATGCTCAGCTTCTTTGCGTAGCCAGAATTATTCCATGGCATAGTGCACTTTCGTGTCCGTGCGATGTTTCTCCCCAGGTTTTTCCTGCGGCTGCTTTGACGGCAAAATCTATGCTGTCGCCCCACCACTGAAAAGTGGTGGTGTGAGTAGTATGGGGCGATCGCTCGTTCTCATCACACTTCCATCTTGTTAATACGTATCTGGTCAGTGTGGATATTGAAAGCGCACTATAGGTTGACTAGATGGCAACGACCGGTAGGCAAATTAAAGATGGACTAGCGGACGATTAGTTCACATGTGCCAAGCAGGAATGGCCCTGTCACACATCGTTTTAAAAAAAATATCAGGCTAGTGCACAGCAGTAACGAAGAGCCCGAAGCGTGGTGGCCTAAGGCCTAAAGAAGAAAGAATAAATAAGGTGACGTCTACAATCTTCCTTTCATTTCAACTTTTCACACTCCCATTCGTCACTATTTCCCAGTTTCCCGGAACATCGCGTAAGGCGGTCAGTTATCTGAGAAAAACTTCTTCACCAGAAGTGCCACACCTCATTTTTTTCTAATTCTCTTCGATAATCAACTACATCTATGACAAAAGTGACACTGTCCTAAGTAGAAGTCTGGTCAATCTTGTTGTTAAAGTTTGATTGTTCCATCGCTATTCGTCTCCCAAGCTCACACGGTTCAAATGCCCATTTGTATGTTAGACGCCGGTCCGAACCGCAAACGAAGCACTCGTGTTCAGACGACTGTCAGCAATGCACGTGACACCGTTGGTCCACGGATGTTCAACTCTAAGTACAGACTGCAGTGATGATTGTCGAAACATTGGATTGTCAGAAATTCAGGGATGCGGTCTGAGAAAATGGATCAAATGTTGGTTGTTACCTGGCTATTCTACACAAGTGGCTCAAACAGCCTAAATTTCTGAAACATTCCCTTTATTGGGTTTTTGAAGCGCAGAACTTGTACACGGAAGGCACGACTATATATCGTGATGTTATGAAGACATCCTCGAGGTTCATTACCTTTCTACCAACAGCTGACGCTCATCTTTGTTAACACATCTTGTCAAAACACCTTGGTGTTTGTAATGAATCAGCTGACAAAATTTCTTCTTGAGCTTTTCATCCTCTGGATTTGATGTTTCCGTTGAAACTGTAAATTCAGCGACCCGGTGTCTGCTTAACTCGATTTACTGACAAGCGTTAACCTACAAATGGTTACTAAACTTGTGTGACTTACGTTGACGTGTCTATTGTTGTTTCTTCCTCTCTCCGTTTGGCCAATTTTCCTAACAGTAGTAGTATGCTTGGTTCGCTTAGTCGGCGCGCTGAACCACCTCCTCGTGCTGTCAACTGGGCGGTCTCGGTGCAAACCTTGACTGGCTAAGAGTTCAGTAACTCCAGATAAGACTAACCACTCTACCTGGTTTTAATCGTACTGGTTACATTCGAACAAGACGATGGCATTACCGCTAGCACCTCCGTGCAGGCATCCAACAGTACACAGGGTAGGCGAACGAAGTACACCTGTTCAGAATGCGGCCAGATTTGCCAACCGAACGCTGGTTTGTCAGCGCATACTTGTACGCATCGACGCAAGAATGGTCCATGGCAGGAATTGGACACCCACCCTGCCACAATCTTTGACTGTGCTAACTATGACCGCAGCTTTCCCACCAAAATTGGTCTCAGTCAACACAGAATGTATGCACATCCCGTCGAACGCAACCATGAGAAAGTCATGTCCATGAAAACCGCCGAATCCAGTTGGTTTCAGCAAGAATCGGTTTCTCTTATCAGATGCGCCGATGCAATGGCTCCGTCGTACCCCACTCGACGCGAACTCCTTCATCGGCACTTGACATATTTCTCAGGTCGTACTTTGGAGAGCATTCGGACGCGTCTGTATGAGCAGAACTGGCAGAGGAATACTGTCCCCGCTGTTGAACCAACCACAGTCTCACAGACTAACATGACATCAGATATTGAGTCGCAAGCTGCTGATCACTCCGAGTGGTTTACCTGTTTGATCCAAACAGCGATTACCAAATTGGAGTCCAATAGCAGGGCTTTCCTAGACAGTGATGAATTACTAGCTACTGCCCGCGGTCTTCAGGCAGACATTTTCACAATGGTACAAGCCAAATCGCTGCTGAACATGCACGCCTCACTAGCTTTCCCGTACACCTGGCGGACTGTCAACCGACGACGTGGCCGTGTTAACGTGGGAATCCACGTGACCACGAAGCAGATACGGAGGGCTAATTATGCAGCGATCAAAACGCTGCACCACCAACCTAAGAAAGACGCTGCGTATGCAGTTTATTTTGGAAACTGTAGGACTGCCTACAAGATGAACCGAGGCCTCCCGGATAATTCCAACGAATACTAGTCCGAGGTACTATCGGCTCATGCACACGTTGATGAGCAACTATCTCGCGCGATTCTGCCTCCGGACTGGTTTCTAGTCGACCCGATCTCGGGAGAAGTATCACGCACTTTGAAGCACATGATAAATACCGCTCCAGGTTTGGATAAATTGTTGCTCAAATATTTGAAGTGTATGAAAGCTGATGCCTTGGCCGGATACTTCAACCAGTTCTTATCAACCCAAGGTCGTCCAATCCACTTATGCCGCTCTCACATCGCGCTTGTATCCAAAGTGAACAATCCTTCATCTCCCACCGAGCTCAGATCTATCTCTGTATCTTCAACGTTGACACGTTGTTTCCACAGGATATTAGCCGATCGTTGGAATGAGTGTTTGCAACTGCCCGCTCTCCAGTTTGCATTTATACACCGTGAGGGTTGCCTTTGGGCGACCTCCCTGCTTCATGCGCTGCTTCAGGGCTCATGTACCACGTTTTCAAGTTTGTCTGCGGCTTTTATCGACGTGTCCAAAGCGTTTGATTCTACCTCACAAGATTTGATTATCAGATCGGCCCGAGCCTTCGGTGCTCCTCCACCTCTGACGCATTACATTGCCGACTCCTACAGGAATGCTTCCGCCACACTCAATGGTTCCGTTCTTCGATCACAGCGTGGTATTCGCCAGGGTGACCCACTGTCCCCACTTCTATTCATCATGACAATGGATGAGGTGATGGCACTATCTTGATCAGAGCTTGGCCACCAGTTACACGACACACTGGTTAGCGGTTTCGCCTGAGCCGACGATCTGATCCTCCTAGCTGAGAATCCTACACGTTTCTCCGAGAAGCTTGCAGCCGCCGCTAGTGCCCTGGAACTATCCGGACTGAAGATCAACACACAGAAGACTAAACTCATGGTCATCCGCGGTGACCATAAACATAACGCAGCTGTCACCTCTGATGAGTCTATCCACTTCGGCCCGGACATTATCCATTCAATAAGCGCCTCCGACACGGTGACCTATGTGGGTATCCCGTTCACCTGGAAGGGTAAAGCATTTACTAATCACCGTCTGCAACTTCGTACGATGCTGGATGAAACGACCAAAGCGCCCTTGAAGCCACATCAACGACTGAACACTTGAAACAACATCTGATCCTGAAGATGAACCACTGAATAATGTTGAACCGAGTCCACAGAAACACGCGCAAAACTGTGGGCCGAGCGATTCGCAAGTTTGTTAGACAGTGGCTCCACCTTCCTAAAGACACACCAATCACCTACATCCATACCCCCCAATTCGTTTGGGCCGTCTGGCCATCCCGATTTTGTCTACCACTATTCCAATCTCGCGCAAATCTCGAGTGGAGAGACTTCTCTCTAGTCAATGTCCAGTTCTGCGGAATGTGGTCAAAGATAAGTCATTTGGCCCTATCTTGAGGGAAGCGAACGTCCAGGTACGCGTTCAGGGTGTAGTGGTGACGAACAAAGAGGAAGCCCATGCGGCGTGGATGGATAAACTCTATCATTCGCTTCACGGCAATGGTTTTCAGGAAGTGTTACGCTCTCCACTCTCTAATCGTTGGCTGTTTAACCCAGATCGCATCTTCCCCAGAATCTTTATTCGTGCCATCCACCTCAGATGTAGCCTCTTGCGGACTAGGGTTCGAAATGCACGAGGTGGCCGAAGTGACCATTCAGTTCTCTGCCGCGGCAACTGCGGTTACCAGAACGCCTTGCTCATATTCTACAATCATGCTGGATCACCCATGACGTGCGTTGTGCTCGACACAACCGTGTGGCCAAATACCTGGCGAAACGACTGCGCAACTTGGGACATACAATCTTCGAGGAGTTGCGAGTACCAACGGCGAGCTCGTTCATCAAACCCGATGTGATCGCGGTTTGTGACGGCGCTGGTGTAGTGCTTGACGTCAGTATAGTGGATGACTACGGAAGCCAACATGACTGGACGAACAAGGTCGCGAAGTACAGAACCGACTCTCATAATGCCACCATTCAATCGGTCCTCCATGCAATGGGCTGTGATGTGAACTCTGTTTCTCATTCACCTGTGATCATCTCTCTTCGCGTTATTATATTTCCTTCTTCAAGTAGCGCTATTCTTCCACTGGGATTGCCCTTCTACGCAGTCACGGATTTATGTCTGCTGACTGTTCTAGGTTCCCTAAAAACCTACGACACATTTATGTGGGAAACCTGGCGTTAATTGTCACCATCTTTCTGACAGTTCTTTCACTATGGAAGACATTTTTCTGTCCCGATGCGTGATCCTTGACTGTGATAGCACTTCTGTGTCCTGAAGAGCTTTTGATTTTGTGCGACCGATCTTATTTTCCTTTCCTAATTAGTTGTGCGTGTATCCTTTTTCCCATTCTAAAACCCGTTTGTTATATACGGCACAAGTGACTTTTCAGTTTATGACTGGACTATTAACGATCGCTATTCTTGTGAGAGTATTTTTCAACTGTTCAGTGTTGCTAACTATGCGGTGTCTCACATTTGACAGAAAGCTTGTTTTCATATTCACCTTTTTACATATTTGCTGCCTAATTTCTGTCGCCGTTTGTTCTTCCCTTGAACGAAAATATATATCCTACTATTCAAAACAAACGGTATTTTATTGCCGCCTGAAGTCACGTGTCCATGGACTATCTTCCTCGGATTAAGCACCTTGGATTTACTTTGATTCTTACTCATGATTGCATTTGCTTAATATTATTCACTACAGAATCATCAAGAGTCGACCAAGACGGTCTTTTAATTTTGACAGACCTCGGGTACATAAATTCCGGTAGAACAATTGTATCAATTTGTAGGCCTAGCAACCACCTACAACTTCTGTAACTAAGGTATCCGTCGAAGATTCTGTCTTCTTCACAATTAATTTTATCGATGTCGTGTCAGATATCAAGCGAGGGGAAGTTTTAGACGGATATTTAGTTTGTCGACATCGTCTGTATGATAGCGTTAAATTTTCATCTCTCGGGTGAACAAACTAATAGCCTAACTTGACAAATTGGGCTCGACTGGGAGAGCCGTATTTGCACACAACCATCAGCTGTCAGTAGTGTTTGTTCGGCCACGTATACAGTCCTATCCACTACACATGTTGCCTCAGGCTCTCTAGAGAGACTGCGTCTATTACAGATGCCGCTGACCTGACTTCAAACTGATCGTCTAATTAAAAGAAACCAGGGTTACCTTTGCGAACTGCGTAGGCCTGAACAAAATGTGATGCGAGCAATGAAAGCAGCTCAATTGGCTGGTTAATCGGAGGAGCATGATCCTCTGCGTATAGACACACACACATGCGACCAACTAATCCCATATCTTAAGCTGCTCGCCAAAAATTGAACCCATTAGAACAGTCCGTATTGGTATTGTAAGTCGAACATCATTCACGATTGATTTAAGCTGTCTCATTCTTAGAGAACTCTCAGTCAGCTGCCTTTGAAAGAGACTGTACTCGGCTCTCACCCTTGTTAGAACTCGTCAGTATTGCAAATTCGTGATTTGAACTCCGGCCACACTTTCGTGAGTCAGTCATTGACCCAACATTAGACACGACTAAGTCAACACATACAAACGCTCAGCCGCATTCGCTTGTGAGTAATGATCAGGTTGTCTGATCGTATCGACAGAAGACACAGTTACTGTCTGTTAACTCGAAACGATATCCCCGCGGTTAGGACTTCCGAGAGTATTCAAAATCTTCGATCTCATTAAATCTATCAGGATGTATTTTGGCCTACTCATGAGTAGTTAGGAATTCGTTTGATTTTAGGCTGATCGCAATGGTTTTCCATAATCCCCACGTTCGGATAGACTACAGGCAGTCTCCTTCGAGAAGAAACGCTAGACTCGAGTTTCGCTCTTATTAGAACTCGTCAGTACTGCATATCCCTGCCATGGCCGAAACTAGGACTCCGGCCACGCTCTCATGAAGCAACCGTGTTGATCACTGCGTCATCGACCCCACATTAGGCACGACTGAATTATGCCATACAGACGCTCAGCAACATCGCTTGTGAACGATGCTCCGATCGCCGACCAAGCAGACGCACCATCTTGTTAACTCCAATCAAAGGTCGCACGACTAGGACCTCTTTCCAAATTGAAATCACAAGAATCATTGGACTTGCGCAATAGTTTAATTACATATTTGGTAGTATTACTTAAAGTAGTGTGGCGGATAGGTACTGGTGAACTTCGGCTGGTGTCAACACGGTTGCTTCAATCAGTTGTGAGTGATGTTCAACTTGTATCACCCAGAATCCCCTACTAACTATCGCGCTGGTATTACATACTTCGATCTTTACAAACGGCCGCTTCGAGCAAGATCTTGTTTGCAATTGTATACGTTTCGACATTCACTGCATGTAATTGAACAAGTTCCCGTGCAAGACAACTCACCAACACGTACACGCGCGAGTAACCCTGGGCTCTATTGCTTTTAAGAACATATCAATATAAAGCGCTTATTTACGCCAACGTTTTACGCAGGCTTAGTGTGTTCCCTCGTACATCTGCGGATCACAAACCATCCCTCCAGATGAATATTCTATGCTCAACCGAACCAAGATAAAACATCACACTGAAACACAACAGTCGTTTGGTGAATGTATAAAAAGAAGTAATATTTTTCACAACAAGTTCAAACTACCCACGTCTAAATCAACCAAAAAGCGAATGGTCACAAGTAGTGAAGTATCGACGGGACACATATACACCATCGGAGCACGCACAGACAGCATGCTACTAAAACCAAGGTTATGAAGTGCGGGGGGTTCGGCTGCCGTGGCCAAAACACGTGAATGATTACACCAGAGGTCCGTGCGCTATACATCACAATGGCCATAGGTCGGTGCCTAGACGGAGGCCTCCTGGTTTGTGGATGAGAAAACGACCACCGAACTGTCTGATTGGCCTGGTATGAACGAGAAGGCGTGGAAAATGGAGGCCCAAGTACGCGATGACAACCCGCAAGTTGATGCAGCCACCAAGAATTTGAGTGAGGCGAGTGATTTTTACATGATGAGGCTAAGCTACGGGGAGCAACCAACTGCAGGTGTTTATAGTGTGCTCCAAGGTAGGAGGCATTGCTCGAATTCATCATATCCCGGGCTTCTGAACAGAAGTATGCACAGGAGATGGAAACAAATGGGAAATGGTGGCCAGATTGTTGGAGCTTTAGCAGATAATCGAACAAGATCATAAGTAAGTGTGTGTATATGTGTGTGATTAATAGGCAGTCCGCAAATACACATTCGCTGGATCTCCAGCCCGAAACAGAACGTCAAATTAATGATATGAATGGATTTGTACAGAAGAAGACTGGACCTGATGCCGTAGGGCGACTGTTGTGTGGGCGAGTGAAGGAGTGAGAAGGCTGGTACACTGATGGGTGTGTTGAAAGACTAGGTGAATCGTGTGACAGGACAGAACCTACACGGACAGCCATGTGGTTTGGTACGGGGATTCACCGGCTGCTTGTTCTCAAGGTGCCGCTGGTCTATGAGGATTGCTGATTGAAGCCAGGGGTTGGAAACCGTGCTGCCGACGCCGCGTGCTGCTGTTGCATGAAATAAGCTATAATGGGTCGGGAGAAACCGAACAGAAATGGCATTTCAAAACTCAACAAACTCGTATCAATATTTGGCTACATGAGGTGTGTGACAGATAATAGTTGGTCCAAAAACTGCGCGTGTCCTTTTTGGACAGCTTACGTGCACAGCAGCTAATGGGGTAGACAACCGTTCCATTTTGAGTCTTTGCGATTGTGGGTGCTCCAACTCAACTATTGAAATCCACCGATGTGAACCATTTCCAAACGCAGAAAGTGTAATATAACCCACATTACGGTGGGTTTACCCTAGTGTTAACAGGTCCCAACATCGGTAGTTGTAAACCAATAATACATGTTTGAGTTTCTGAGGTGTTATGCATTACACAACAAAATGTGAGCAGTCAATCAATCGAAAACATAAAATACCACTTTCTAAATCAGCAGCAAGCTAAGGTGTGGCATGCAAGAAATTGCAAGTCCTTGGTTCCTACGATTTAGCCAGTGATTCTACCGTTCGGCGAGCATTCCAAAAACCAGTCAGCATACATGTAGCACGACAGATTGTTTAAGATAGCCCGAACAATTCTGATTAGTTAGAGTCGAAACTATCTGACAACTTGCAACATGTTTATTGGGCGCGGGACAAACCTACACACCAATATGAACACAATTCAGATCATTACAAGGTTATCTATTTCTGTCATCAGTATGTTTGTGTGAAAATGAGAAACACTTACCTGCTGACAACCTGAACGGATCCAGCCGATCCAAGTTGAGGCACTGAGTTGATACGGACGGAGGAAAAGGAGGAGTAAGACCAAAACCTTGTAGTATGGATGATGGTAATAAAGGTGGACCGTTGCCGCCAATCACCGTAGACAATGGTGTCGCTGTTGTAGCTGTTGCGGTCGATTGTGTTAGAGGGACCACAGAAGACAGGCTTGATATGTTTAGATTGGATTGTTTAAAATGGACAGCTTGTGTTGTCTGGACCGGACTCAGTCCCTGTGATGGTAGACTGGGAGTCAGTTTTGGTAGTCCCGGTGTGAAGATTTGAGAAGAGGCTAATGGACGTAAGGATTCGGTTTGATTACCCATAGTTGTTGTGTTGAGTACGGCGCTCATGGCGGCCGCCATCAGAAAATCCGGTAACCCATAGAAAGATGAAGGATCCATAGGTTGTTGATTCGACGTAGGTCGCATACTAGAGCTTGGATTCACGGCTGAATGCCCATGTTCTACATTGAGATTCATTGAGGACAGCGTTGGAATATAGTTGCTTAGGTTCAGCGCGGAACTTGAAGGGAAACCATTTGGAGCGGCGTGGTTAGAGGTCAGTGGTACACTGTTCATTTGAACCCCGCCTAGGTCATGTCTCAATTCACCAAGCGGGCAACTCGCACCACCAGGACGTGACTGGGATTCAGACGAAGAATGAACATTACCCGTAGAGTTTGAACTGAAGTTCCACACACCAGGCGGAAGTGATAACAATGTATTGCCGCCCATAGGCGTGTGACTGTTCGAGAAGTCACGAGAAGCGAGCGCTAAACTGCTTACATACTGAGGGGCACAACTTGAAACCCCGGAAGAAAAACTCTCCGATCGAACAATCGGAGGTAAGGCTGAATTCGAAGACGCATGTGTTATGAAGTTGTGGTAGTCTATGTGGTCTTTTAAAGATCCAGGCAAACGGCGTGAGGAGGTGTTTGTATGTGAATCAGACTTGATCGAGTGGGCCGAATGTTTGGAAGTGGACTGATATCTAACTTTATTGGAATCCCCGCGTGTTGTGGTAGGTGGACGCGACTTGCTGGTGGAAGTGCATGTATTTCCTGGTCGTGAAGTGTTACCGTTAAATATGTCTACCTTATTCGTAGGGCCATATGGGATAGAAACCGTGTGAGCGGTGACTGTTCGCGTTGCAGATCCGATAACAGCGGAATCGTGCATGGAACCTGAGGCGAATCCAGTAGAGGAATGGGTGCGAAAAAAGGGTCGGTGCGAATCCTTGGAGTGAACAGATGACCAAGGCATGAAGTCCGAAATCACAACGGGTGTCGTACTGGTTGTCGGAATAGTATCTGACCCCGGACAACTGTGAAATCCAAGCGATAGATCATTTTTCTTCTCCGACGCTGTGGAATTTAAATGCTGTAGATTATGAAAAGCCTGATGAGGTTTTGGAGGAGGCATTGTGAAAAGATGTGATGGAGATGCGGGACTTTTGGAACATGGCGGAGAGATGACCGGGGGTGATGTGGTATTTTGATTTGTATCGTGATCAATAAGGTTGTCAGACGTAGGGTTCGCGTCCACACTTCCGTTGTCGGAGCTGGTTTCACCCTCCACAATGCTGTTATTATCATGTCGTGTGTGGTTCAAATGAAAACGCAGGGCAATTACATGTGTAAATCGTTTATTACAACCTTCTAAAGGGCAAGTAATCGGGAAAGAACTACTCAGCTCCGCATCCCCCTCGTTCCCATCACAAACTATGGAATGTGTTAAATCACCCCCGTCCGTTGGTGCGGGGATTTTATTTCCGTGACAATTGCTAGTTGTATCCGATGATTGCTTGCCCTTCCTTAATCTGAACACCTTTGGTTGCCCGTCTTTTTTCACACCGTCCGGCAAATTTTCCGACGGACAGTCACTGGATGAACCACTACTCCCGCGCTTTGCATCCTTATCCTTGATCTCACTCAGTCGATCAACACAGGCATCGTTCGTGATCTCCTCGTCAGATATCGATCCATTAACATTTTCTCCTTCATCTGCACGGGCATGCGATTCCGTTCGACTCGGATCTGTGGTATCTTGCTGAAATGTGATCGATCTCAAGGCCAACGATGTATCGGTGTTCGTGGTTGTTGTTGTTGGTCTTGTGGTCGTCGGTGTGTTGCCCGGCTGTGTTTCCGATAAAGGAGAATTCGCGTCGCGTCCACGTAGACGATTTCGTTGAGTGCTACTGGCAGTGTTAGGTTTCCCGTTACACTCCACTGAGTTTAATCCGGGATTGCTGTTCTGTTTATAATTGGTCCCGACACCGGTCCGTCGTTTAGTACGATTGCTAGATCGCACGAACGACTTGAACGGAGGTACATAATCACGTGGGCTGAAAAATAAATGTCGGAAGTGGTTTATGATATATATATATATATATATATATATATATATATATATATATATATATATATATATATATATATATTAAGCTTCAACAATTAACTATCATAATTAATTACTCGTTTCAAGCAATTAATAAGACTGCACAGTGGGACCCTGCGAAAATCAACATTATTCAGCTAGCCGAAATCACTGGAGTTAAACCTTACTCCATCTGAGTCAATTTAGGCGTTATTACCATTATTATCAATATCACAAACTGTGTGCTATTCAGAGCAGAGAACCCGGTGGTATGCAGCATACACTTCAACTGGTGGTTTGAATGCTCGTATCAACAAGCTGATAGCTCGTTTTTAGTTTAAAATACCAGGTATAATAGATGAGACCCAATTGTGAAAAGTCAGGGCTTCGGCTGGATTCGAACCAGCGACGGAAACACCATGCCTCAACGCGGCAAGCGTTCTACCAGCTGTGCTACAAAGCCACACCAGGAGTCCGGGAGTTTCACATTTGGACTCGGTTACCCACCCGTCCCACTGTCTCATATGAAATCTACCAACTGATCCAGGGGATCGACTGTCCCGATAGGATTTCTCGAACATTTCACGCTGGTATCTACCAAGGCCACTGCTGAGCATAGAAATTGTATTATTAATGAGTAGTTTGGGAGATTTATGACGTCGCTGGTTCGAATCTAGCCGAAGTCCGGACTTTTCGTAATTGGGTCTCATCTAAAATCATAAATCTGCCAAACTACGCATTGGTAACACAAATATAATACAGATTGTTTCCCTTTGTATATTTGATAATAATTTCACTCAAACGATTTGTTGCAGACCCCTGACACGGCCAATGAAACAGGATAGACAAGGAATCTAACAATTTGATCGGTTTCCGCGAATCAGTAGTATTTTACGGAGTAAACGGAGTTTTCCGCTGTTAACAAAAATACAGCGATCCCAGAAATTGTCAATCACTAAGGGTCCCAAGACACTTCGTGTTTTCTGTATTCATGTTCACTTGTCCGCGTGTTATGGACGCGTTGGATTCAATCACGTGAGCAGTAGACCGTACACAGTAGATATGTATATTTTCTCTCAGCAGTAATTTATTCTGATGATCGACCAGTCAATTTTTTGTGTGACCATCAGTATCAATTGTCTGGGACAAGCAATACTTCAATTTGAAAAAAGCATTCCATTTTTCAATTCGTTAAATTCCGGCAAATTTCTTGCGATTTATGCATATAGATTCTATCCAGATGGCGATGATCGCCTTTGGCACCAAAACATCTCAGAGTCGATTAGCCATTCTTTAACGGCTAGCTTTTGCTTCGTTTCTATCGAGATGTCGTCCAAGCTTAATTTGAGCACACTTAGGGAACGATACTAATTATCCGTTCGTTTTCAATACCGGTAAACCTGACTCTACAAGTGCAAAGACAACTTTAAACAATGTGTATAGCAGTATTGTGGCGGATTACTACAAGGTTTCGTGACACCGTGTTTGGTCAGAGACGCTGGATCATATGGTTGGCTGTTAAGACTAACATTGTTTCTTTTGTTGTAAATATGCATCCTCACTGACCTCACACTGTCTAGTTTTCATTTCGACCACTTACTAAATATTCCCTCTTAGTTAGTGAATCTTTCCCTAATGTGACAGTTAGAACTAGGAGGCGTTTGAATTTGGTTCCCAAAATGATCAAAATTCTCCCTGAGCCATACATTAGAAAGGTCAGGAAACGATCAGTGACCGCTTATTTCAGCAGTTACTACTCCTAAAACAGTTGACCTTCAGTAATTCAGAATCAAACTGTTCGGTTACGTCAAATGAAACTGGCTGTTTATGTAATTATGCAAATCAGTGTGTGGAAAGCATGATATACTTGAGACAAACAGCTTTACATATTGAAGTGATGATAGTAGCGCACAAACTCAACAACTCAGTAACTAACGTCTGTGCAATGATACTCCCGAGCAGTTGCTTACCAAGGTGGAGCAAAATCATGTTGCGTTGCATCCAACAGGGTTCCGATGTAAGTCCGACCCCGCCAGGTTACGTTAACCACCAGAACGCCTAATGGTACACAGAAAGAGAGGGAGAGAAAGGTGTGAAACAGGAGAAAAATGAACATCCAAATAAAGACATCAATGTATTATGGTTCAACGAGAGTTTTAAGGTGGTATGAGCCTACCATGTTCAGTCACGATAGTTTTCAGAAGTACTAATCCAGTTTCCGGAAAAATTACTCAGCTGTTGAGAAGAAACAATGGTCTTAATCAGATACACTCTCACAATTCACAAAGAGATACGTAAAATCACGCATCTACAGTTACACCCACATGTGCGTGCGTAAATGAACAAAATGCGGCAAGTTAACCTGTCAAACTGAAGAATCTAGCTATGCTGTGAGCTATCGATCCGAGGGCACGGTAGCATGTCAATGACAGTCCGTTTCTTGATTAACTACTGTGGTTTTTGAGCACAGCTTCTGCACAAGTGAGAGTAGTTTGTTAGCTCAATCCGTAGGACAATACGAACTACCTGTTTACAGTGTACGCCCAAAAAGAACAACGGGGAGGAAACAGAACCATGAACGCCAGGAGCTTCAGTCATTCATCAGCAGCTTAAATGAATATAGGAAAATGAGAGAAAAATTGGAGATAGAACTATGACACTAACTGGACCAACTCATGTTAACACAGGAAAATGGATTTTGAACGGTTACTATTTAATCGGAGCAGTTGAAAGACGACAAACTGACCATTTCGACTAAGTTACCGCTTGCTTTGTTTAGGTGATGCATTTTTGTTACTTATAGACTGAAACCTATCAGTCCTTATTGGCCTGTCTACAAACTAGCAAGCATTCAACACGGCCCCGGAAACGGTTGAAGAGAAGGTTGCAAGTAATTGGTCTTAGTAATCATCAGTATAGTGATGGACAACTAGCGTGATGAGGACAAGCGAGCGCACTATACTACTCATACCATTATTATTCAATAGTGGGGCAGGAGCATGGATTTTGACATTGAAGTAGCCGTAGAAAAAACACGGGAAGAAAAATCGGAGTGCACCATGCGATGAAATGGTTCTGGGTACATAGAGGAACTGAGCATTAACGTATTTGGCAACCCTGACGTTCTGGGACCAGCACCGTAAGTAGATGAGTGTTTTTGTTTGTTGTCATGTTGAAACGCATAACCCATGTGTTGGTTTCCTGAATAAATAATCCTAGCGCTATCCGTGTTCTCGGTTCACAACACTAGTTCATATTAGTTGGGATTCTCATAAATGGTTGATCATTTTTGGTCAACGATAAGAATGTAGTACAATAACTCAAGAAAGTAATTGAACTACCTTTCTACGATCACAATGACCAATATTCCATGGTCTATTAGGTAACTAGACGATTACTCTCGGGTAGTTGGTTCACTTCTTAATATGAATAGCGCTAATGAGATCACAGTGAGTAGAAACAGCTCCTTCGATGGTAGTCACTGAGACCAGCTGTTCGTCAAGTTGTCATTCGTCCAGCATCGACTAGGTTGAAATTGCTCTGTATCACAAATGGAAAATAATGTCCGACACGTTCGATGTTTGGTGCATCTGGCAGTAAAAGTCAGAGAAGTCAAAACAGAATGGGTGAAGATCCCAGCGGTGGATCAATAAAAACGGAACGCTTTGGGTACGTGGATAAAACGCAACTAAACCATGCAACCCGAAGAAAACTAGAATTAATAGTTCATCGTATGAATAGCTTGTAGTTCCCACGGCCTCAGTGGAAAGTTTAAAACAATTTTCTTTGCTTTACACATATTCCATGACCGATGCACTCTGTGGTTAAGTGACCGACGACTATTTGAAACAAAACAAGAAATTTATTCCTACTACCACGAAACAGTCATGTGAGTCGATGTTGTGGTGACACACAAAAGTAACAGTCGCAACATGTTACTAGAGATGGGGTAATTAGGGTGGATCGTCGTACACATAATCATTCCACTATTGGATTGTACCAGTTACGACCACGCAATTGATGTAACTGGAGTTGAGACACAAAATCAACGAAATTTCTGATCTCATTGTAACAAAAAAGAATGGGTTAACGGCTGTATGAATAATAACTACAACTCGGAACTCCTGTAAACTGTACTATTCGAGAAAGCAACAAGCATAGTATTTTATGACTTGTTGCAGTTAAAAACCTTCATATAGGAATAGTTTCTCCATAGTCTAATTCAACCTTTGCTTTTGAAGTAATTCATCAAGTTAGGAGTACGCTTTTCGGCACAACACCTATTTGGAACATACAATGAGTAAATTAATTTTCGAACACATCTCAACACATTTCATCAGCTGTACTCTATAAAACTACGTCATTTTTCTTGCTCTGAGTTACGAGTGTTTGCGTGGACGATCTCCAGAAATAAAGTTACATTTTTGAATAACAAAGTTCCAGAAATCAAGAAAGTTACAAACATGTACCATGATCTTACCACAGGGAACATCCCTGTGGAACGCGAAAACAGGTTTCCTTAGGGATTTGACTTTATGAGGGTGAGCTTTCGCTAATATTCTAACAGCCATCTCCGTTTTTGCAAACGAAAATCGAACATTTATCCCTTAAGATTAAACTGAGGCTTTTTCAGAATCACTGAGGCTTTTTCAGAAATATGCCGGTGACGGTGGTAGTTAAAACCAGGAGCTAACCGAAGCGGAAACAAAATCGAACCATTCATTTGACGCATCAATAATCCATAGATCTGTCAATCAACTTGTAATGGATGTGGGCGACCGATGAAGACGAACTCGATGGAAAACTGTGTGCACGCAATCAGGAGACAAACTTGTCAATCGATCGAGTAGCATCACTGACTCAAATAATCACAATCCGATCAAATGAAAAACAGTATTCCATTCAATGGCTTCAAACTGACTAAGAGCCTACGGAACTGATCAAAGGCGATCAGTGAACTGAGTGAACTAAAAAAAATTAATATTCAGTCGAATGGATTTTGAATTGAACCAGGTCTTTCTTCCTTTCTTTTGAATGGCCACACAAGTTCAACCTGAAATGATTTGAGTATAAGCAGGACACAAGTTAACACACTGTTGAGCATAAAACTGAATAGGGACTTTTGGCATCTGATGTCAAAAATGCTCGGCTCACATCCAAAACTTGTTGTGCTCTGGTCGAATGTATACACACTCAAAGTGTATGAAGTAAGTTGTTATCGTTACATCTCGACACTGGCTGATTACTTGACTTTTGCTAAATACTCTCCATTTATCAAACCACCATTTCACATAAATCAGCACATGGAGCACGGAATGCTGACAATCAACTGATCAGAATTTGTCGATTAGTTATAAAATATCAGACGGACTGGTGTCACGATGTCGTCATAGGCAGATGGGAGAGTACACCTGCAGGATTGAAAGATTCATTGATCGCACGAAAATTCCTACGGTGTGAAATGGTGATAATTTCGTACATACAAGAGGTGTAATCCGGCAAACTGCAATAAGTGAACTGGTCTTACTGGAACACATCGCCAGTGGTTTGATTTACAAGAACTCACTGAAATACTTTTAATACTGTTCGCCAAGGAAGGCTAAATATTTCAAGGTGATCAAGCCGTAGTCGGTTAATACAGCTCTACAATGGAGCTACAGTTGTCCCATATCGAACATATCTGTCTTCTTCAAAGCGAATTCATACCAGGTGAGCTAACTATTTTTCTCTAACTTTATTCGGTAGTAGAGATATGGTGTCTATCTAGGGGGGAGTGATCATAAACAAGGTAGCTTTGTGTGAAAATCGTCCAATCTAAGAATGAACGGTATTCAGCAAGTGTGATATAAGTAATCCATAGCGAGAAACGAGTTCGTGTGTACTAAAGTACAGTCAAGTGATAGTGCTAATCGTGTCCTTTTTCGTACCAAGTATGCTATGTTGGGGAAAGTCTGCTTTCCTCAAGAAGTTTTGTTTTTCGAGATTTATTCAAACAACACTTTGATTTTTGACTTTTCGCGTCATAACGTGGTAACACTCGCTTTTAGTGCACGTTTCTCCTTTGTCTTCTGATTGACCCACTCCACCTGACTGACTTTGAAGAACCTCACCTTGAGTGATGCCTTATGCCTGAAAAGCGTCTGGTGGTCGAATAAAGACAAACTCAATGATGTACGTATGTGATTCTGCTTTATGGCCTACACACTCGACTCATTCGCAATGGAAATGCAGACAGACCTGCTGGAAACAATCGATGAAGTCTTTCCGTTAACTTGTACTGTGCGAATCACTCAAGCATACTTCAAGTTGAATACCACCCACAACTGATCGCAGCTGTCGAGTTCCCATAGACTTTCTAGTCGGCCCCTTTCAAAATTGTGAGTGATGTTCAACTTGAAATTAACGGAATCCCCAAATGCTCATCAGTAACCATATACTTCTTAAGGGAAAATGTGGATAGGTAATTCATTGGTCAGTTAACAAAAATGCATAGGCTGTGCTGATTTGGTCATATATCGGCAAAATGTCTGACTCACAGAGCAGTGTTTAATGAGAAAGCCAAAGATAAGAGTAAATATAAGATGAGTAAAAAAAAACAGACTACTTCATCTAATGTGTAAATGTGGTAGACTTTTACTGTCAGGTTGTGTATCTCAATGCCGCCCACATTACACGTCTGCATCTAAACGACAGTAGATTTTTGCACGTGATTTCATTATTCTATTTTTTCATATACTTCTGTACAGAACGCAGCTGGCCACATAAGTCATCAGACCTGAAGCAAAGTCGGATATGCATGAGATTATCCATTAAACGAGTACTACATAATCTGGAAATTTGATTTCATTAATGTCGCTTTTGTTGAATTTATCTATGTACATTAGTGATTTCACATGCTTTAAAAATCTGACCATATTTGCATGATCCAATATGACGGATATCGCAGTAATATGACCAGAGTTGTCGACCAGTAACTGCAAGGTCGAGTCAAGGAACAATATTGATGTACAAACCTGCTGGCATACAGTTCACGGCGTTTCACTCACCTATAGGTCAACTCGCAAACCGATTAATCTAATCAACATTTTGAAGTGTTTACGCAAGCTAGAAACAGAATGAGAATAATGTCTAGCTGTAAAACCATTTCCACGTGACCAAACTTCCGTCAGCTTGCACTGGTGTTGTATGATGCACAGCATCGCCATTCACTAGTACGGTGCAAATCGAGAGGAAAACCTCGTTCGTTGAAACTAGCCACAGTCTTCAAATCCACTAAAACCGGAAGCTGGGAGCGACCACTGAAAACGTGCATGTGCACTTCGCAAGACGTGTCAACGAAGAAATCGACACAGCAGCACTAACAACGGAAGCTGATTCATGACGGCCGTTCAAAACAGTGCTTGCGTTCGTTATTGTGTATTTTCGTATATTTCGTAACGAATGTCTGGTACCAGGTAAACGCGCCGACCGGGTAGTAGCTGTAGCCAAGGCAGCTGGTGCTGTGGTGAACCCAAGAGTGAAACCCGAAAGTGGCCTCAGAGGTTCGGCTGTGGAGATGTTCGGACGTTCCCAAGGGATTTCGAGGACTTCGGTGACATGGTCGGAGTTAAAACAGATTGTGGGAAATTAACCGTCCTGTGAACGCTGGTGCAGGCGATGCTGGATATGACACGAAGTGACGCTCGTGGCTTTGCTCGATAGCCCGATCGACCACCAGGATGCATTGCGGAAGCTCAACGCAGGTTGGACAAGGAGTAGATCACTCTGTATTTATTACTATTTCACAAGGGTGGCTAAACAGGACATTACCTAAACTGGATCATGAAACGAGAAGGCAGTTGTTGATGGAACGGTTTGTTTAAGGTTTCCCAATAGTGGTTCACGATCAGGCCCGCACTGTCCATGTCGTCTAACGAATGGACACCAGTGAAGTGGTAGAAGTGGAACGAGAGTTGAGAGCTATGTCCCTGGTCTTGATGGAGGTGAATAATGATAATACCAACAAAGAGACGTTAGAAGAAATGCAGAAAGTAATGTAGCAGCTGACAACGAATAAATCTGCACAGAGAGTCTAATCACGGAAGAACAGCAAACAAGAACGTTGTTTCGGTTACGGCGAAAATCGGCACTTGCAAAGAAAGTGTCCCAACCAACAGAGTACAAGGTTTGACAGTGAAGTGGCATATAACGGTAGTTTTTGCATGCCAGATCATCTGGTAATAAAAGATAGTGGGAAGGGGGTCGTAGAGATGTGTTGCGATTGATGGGAAAATGGACCAATGTTTGATCGATATGGGAAGCAGTTATTTCGTTAACTGGTCATACAGAAAAGCAAAGCACAGAACTGACATCGATGATGATCAGAACAATTGGAGGATATAAACTGCTGGTCGATGGTTTGAAAGAATTTGGGACGCGTAACGGTAGTTAAATAGTGAAACATTGTTCTGTTATACCTCCAGAAACCAGTCAGGCAATTCTTGAAGCTGCAACAGATGTGATCGATCTAAAGTTCATGGAGTTGTCGACCAGACACTTCCGGGAAAGCAACGGAATGATGTCAATCCCATCATCTGTACCGTCCACCTATTCTAACCGCTGTCGAGAAATAAGTTGAGACATTCACAAATGATAATTATCCGTACGGCTTTAGCAACTGGATTGCACATGCAATTCCCACAACAGAAACATTCCCGGCGTGCGGACTCTGAAGAATACCGGATACATATAGAAGAAACCAACAACCCATACAGCTCGCCCGTCCCCCTGGGGTAGAAATCGAAGGGAAAGTACAAATTTTGAGTGACTTTTTGAAGACTGAAGGAGGTAACTGTAATACTCGGAATTCGGGACTTCAAACAGACCTAGGGATTGTACGAGTTCAAATCTTCTGCGTAAGTAACAAGAAGAAAACCTCGGACTGGTTGCGGTGAGCAGTCGTTATCCATGGAACAAGAGCACGGATTTACGAATGTTCATCAGCATCAAAGAAATCAGTCTGTCACTGACTGATATCAACCACACATGCAACGTCACGAGCTGTAACCTCACTGGCATAATACAAGGTGAAAGACTTCACAGATGGAGTGGTTCACTGCTAGATGGTCTACTGTATCGGGATTTGGATAAGTGGTGTATCGAATAGGTTTGCAATACAGTGAAAGGACGCAGTTCAACCAGTACCGTCTGTTGTCAATATTTCGATAAGTTTCGACAAACGAAGCTGTTCATAGTGTTGAGTTTACGCTCCGGATATTCGCAGGTAGTGATCGAACCTGCGAACTGTAATAAAACCACATTTACAGTGAAGGAAAAACCGTTCGGCTCATCCGGGGCACCGTTCACATTTTGATACTTGACGGTTCAGTTGCGAAAACGACTGGATAATGTGGCGGTATATGAGAATGATATTGTGATCTACAGTAACACAGAACTTTGGACTATGAATCAAAGTTGATAAATCACAACTGAGATGGGCATTGGTGCTTTAATATCGTCTGCCAGGTGGGATCCTATACGCTTTGATAGGTGTGGAGCGCTTGTGTTCTTGGTGGTTTAGATACGCTAATGGGGGTTTGACGACACCTGCCCCCAGTGACCTCCCTGGGCCAGTGACCAAACGGGTTCATATGCCTTTCTAATGGGGCAAACCAATTAAGGTACCCGGCACCAACCTGGTGTTCAGTATCCACCTCGTATATAAACTCATATTGCCACATAACAGTAAACGTTATGGGATGTAAACGATTAACACTTAACTTTAATTTTACAAAAACCCAGTGATTAAAAACCAGGTTAATGAGAAGTACATGGGAACAAGTTCATCGGTTTGACAGAATCATCAGAACGTCAAACATTATGAAGCTACAGCGTGGTCCTTCTGAACAGATAGACAACGAGTGATGTGGCAAGGACTGGGCATACATCTGTGTTGGGGCTCAGTATGTGAATGAGAGGTGGTCCAGTTATGAGAACATGTTCAGGCCGAAGGCAACTGTGACCAACTGGTTTAAGCCACGAGTGCACCCTATAGATACTCCATGCGGCGTGTTGCTTTCTGATTCAGCTTAATTCAAATGACGGTCGCCGACTTAGAATACACAAATAAGGTTGAGCTGAATTACCACTGCCACAGTGAGCCAAGTATGGGTGACACACTATTCATGGAACGAGGGGTCGGATGGTTTGGGTTATCAAACAACGGTACAGTGCTTTATAAGTCCCGATTGTAGCAAGTTTAAACTCTAAAAAAAACACTTTCCAGGCCTCCATCAAGACTATTGTGGTGGCCTGTCAGTCAGGAAGTGTGTGCATTCCAACTCTCGGCGGAATACCCCAGCACAGGGGGAGGTGCGTTCAAAAACCCACAGTGAGTGGATGGAGGACGGCGTGGGCGACCGGATGAGTCATCGCTCGACCGGATCGGACCAACGGGCGAGACGTGGCAGCCGAAATAGAAGGGATGACCAAATTGAAGGCGTGATTATCCCAACACTCGCAGGAATATCTCGACATAACTGTGGAGTACGATCAAAGCCCACAGTGGATAGACGGAGGACAGCACGAGCGACCGAACAAGCCATCGCTCGAAGAAATCGGATCAACGGACTAGGGATAGCAGGCGGAAAACCCCTGGATAGAAGGCGCCAATCTCACAGCTAAACCGGGTAGAAGTGCACACGACGTGTGAGCGGAAACTGAGGCGTGTTGCGGATTGGAATTGTGATTCAAAATCGTAAGCGCACGTGTGACATGGTAACTCGCGTGTTGGACAATAAAGATTGTGCTTTATTGGACGCCTTTTCGCTACACTATGTATCTCGTGGCCAGTTCACATCCTCTTCAGCCAGGAAAACGAAAAGTAACATTTACTGCGCCAGCCAAAACTTGTTCAAAAGGGGTTGTCGAAATTTTGAGGCCGTGGCATCGACACTAAACAATGACTGTAGTAAATTTGAACTGGTCTCGGTAACTAGATTGAGGACAGCACCAGAATGGCAAACAAGATTGCGAGCGATATGAGGAGGCTCATTTGAATACGAACACCTCGCGAGAAAATGGCTGCCTAAACGTTGAGACAGTGAGCCACTTGTATGGTCCAGCTGTGGGAAACGCATCTGTATCACGATGGCAAAAGACAGCGTGAGAACCCGTCCGAATCACCATACCCCAGCATTGTACAATCTGGAAAAAAAAACGGAGTCCGAACCATGGGGTTTGCTGTAATTAGCAATCATGGCTCGGGTGCTTGAGACACGTCTAAATATGTGAATCTTGGTTATTCACACCGGAGCCCAGACCAAATGACGGGCTTGTTAACCGAATCGGGTAAACGGACGGGCACAACACACTGTTGGAACCATGGCCAGGTTAGCTGGCTGTGGGTAAAGGCGGGTTGTAGGTACATTTCCAGTCAAGTCGTTCGGCCCTATCACCAGGTATTTGACCACCACGGTCCACGATCGATAACATCCGGTTGCCCACACACATGTTCCAGCCCTTAATGGAATATTGAACTGGGGAACGGCATCTATCGGTGGGTGCAAATAGACGACGTAAAAATACAATACTGCCCTAACGGATTGTGTTACCAGGATAATTTTTTCACCAAATACTGACTAATAAAAGGGTGCATTCACGAGCGATACAGATTTACAAATTACTGATTGATTGATTGATTGACTGAAAGCTAATTGTGCAGACTAACTGTGCAGATTGAATGCAGACGGTTTAAAATCGATACTTTCACTTCACCGAAGACCTGTCAGACTTGTGAACCCTGGAGTGACTAGTCCGTTCTGTGTGCCTGTCTGTCTGTTTGCATAACCTTTCTTATGCTGAGTTATGTTGGATCACAGTTTTCTCAATTCGGGTCGCCGGACAGTAGACGGGCGCGTACTGGTCTGGACGAATTATCATGCTGGAACCAGATCACACTTCTGGAATGCAAGTGAGGGAACGACATGCCGATAGTCTGATAACGGAACAGCGTATTCAAGTGTTTTTTACTCATGTGGCCTGTGGCGAAAATGTGATGGAGACCACTGGGCAGTTTAATGCTAGACACGGGCACGTGATCGGTTGCCTGTAAATCATATAGAAAGCTGATGAAAAAGCTTGTTGCAATGGTCAGTATTCACGTATTCTGCAAAGTAGTGGTCGACCGAGTACATTAACAGATGGTTGTTCTACCGATGATGTTCTGCAACGTTTAAAAACATCCTCCAAAATAATGTCCATCGGCTCGCTCAAGAATGCAACACTTCGAAGTCCACTGTACACAAAATACACAAAAGATATAGATATCGGCTACACCGGGTGACCCGATTACAGGAGCTTCGGTTGTCGGATGCGAACAAACATGAGTCATTCTGCTAGTGGTATTTTTCGGAAGGGAGTATATATTCGACAGTACTCGCTAGATGGATTCGTGCGTAAACCCCATTTATGACATGCAAAAACTTCTATCGATTTGCTCTAATCCGACATCAACACAGCCCGAAGCTTATGGTTTGGGCAGGACATGCTGGAACACGGATGAGTGGACCTTTCTGGTTTAATAAAAACGGTACATGTGAAACTTCTATTCACATAATCACTTACAATTTAGGACATTCCTACCTCTAGATGCTACTGCGGAATGTTGCACCAAAGCTGGAGCAACTGGAAGTACAAAATCAAACCAGTGGACCGTGACCACCGATACTGGAACCACTTTTCTATTTTTGTTAATAAAAGGCACTTTTTCCCAAGAATTCGCTCTAGTTGCCAAGATAATGGATTTTTCACTTTTGGGAATTTGAATGTCTGCCAATATTTTCCAAATTCGAGTTTCGCGCTCGCTTCTGATTGGTCAGCTGAGTAGCCTGAGCCCAAGGCTGCTCTAAATCCATAAATACAGATGCTGTATACCACTGTTTCGCCTTCGTGCTGAGCAGCAGATAAAGCTCGTTTGCAGGCTGTCTTTATAGATGAATCATTCTCAGCGTGCAGCTATTACTGGATACGATTAGCTAGAAGTGGCCACGTGTTCTTTATATAGACCTGTCAATGCCATTTACAACACTATACGAGACCCGTTTGTACATACCATGCAATAAATATTCGGTTTGCACTCTCAACGGCTTTTTTTTATAAATGACGTGTTTGTGGACAATGACTTAATGCGTCGTGCGCCAAAGTATTCAATCTACAGTATCTCACTACAGGTGAACCAAGACAGTACCTTGATGCAACAGTAATCTACAGAGTATGCGAATCTGTTGATTACCGCTACAGACGTGCCGTTCTACTGAGTTAAAAAGAAAAAACAAGCCTTAGTACATAAACCAGGAAATCACGAGATACTCAAAATGTTTGCTACGATTTTGTTTACACAAAAACATTCTTCTTAGGTATGATGACAACACAGGTTGCAAAGTAGTCTCTGCGATTTATTGCATTCCATGATTATCGCCACGTCGAGTTCCCCCCTCCCGAATCCCTGGGAGTCTCATCTTACGGTTTGAAAAAGGAACTGGTTAAAACAGTTGCGGTCGGTATCAGACAAAAGATACTGTTGACAGATGAGAGAGACGCATGCGACACTACAATCCTAGTTACTCTCAACTAAAACGGAAGGTTGATAGGTTTCTTCTCCAGGACGATTTCCCCAAACGAACCGACAGTCATCGGTTGGAAAGGAAGCCTATGCAATTGCGGAAGCTGTGCGAACTTGACGATGATAATCACAATCGAAAACTTTTAAATAAAAAAACAGCATTGGTGGATACACTCGTCATGATTTTCTTCGTATGACGCGAAATGCAGACCGGGATGAGGAAATAAGACAGCCGACGCTCCACCTGACTCCGAACAATGAGATCACAGAAGTGAATGGCAACCGATGGGAGTGTTCTCTCCTAGATGCCCTGCACTCGACAAGGTATCTGACATACACAGCTACGAGTGTTATGTCTCATGAACGGTTACTTACACACAGCAGAAAAACAACTTCTGGTACATCCCATCTAAGTTGACTCAATCAATCGAGGACTGTACTCATGAAGCGCTGTACACGCTCGTCTAAACATGATCCTCTGATGGAAGAGGTGGAACCACATGATTGTAATCCTGAATACGCATTGATTCATCTTTTTGGCGGTTGACAGAAAACTAAATCAGTTTGATAACTTGTTCCCAGTGGTGAAGTGCAGCAACCTGATTACTCTGCAATATCAGACGATCGATCCAACGGACCTAATTAATCGTACTCACGCGTTATGACTGGCTCTGAATCCTGTGCACGGTTATCGGAACTTCCACTCTAGTCAGACTGATGAAATACCCGAACAATCAGATAATATACTGAAACATCGACAGAGAACAATGCCTTATGAACTGAGAAAGTGCGAGGCTAGACATGTTAGTGTTGTTCTGCAAACCCGGCACGCCCGCACATGGTATTACGTCTGGTGCACATTCTGTTCCAGATCCATGTCTCATTCATCAATTACTGCCGGCCTCTCTTGGTGTGGTGACTTCCGTCAGAAAATCAGAAATATAATCGTCTGACGAACCATGGAGAATGACGTGATCTCGTCGCGATATTCTGTGACTTATTTCTGCGTACCACTTCATATACCCACGTTCGCATACCCATATTCATAAATCGCGCAATTCTGTTTCCCATTTCAGTTATTTTGTCGTAATTATAAGATGAGTAAGTTCTAAGTCAAGCGGTATCTACTTTTTGTCTTCACTTGTCGTTGTTTGCACGCATCCATTAGCATTTAATCTCAGCGCGGTAGTGCTAATACTAACCGTGATACAGTCATCAACGTGATAATACTAGACTGAGATGTCCTCGCTAAAAAAAGAAACACCTCTACTGAAAAACGATTCTGTGACCACTGGAGTCTGCTTCCCGTTAGGGATAGTACCGCATGCTTTCATCCTCGTCGGCAACCACAACCAGAAACTAAGCTGCGCGATCCGAACTCAACAAACACCCCGGTCCCCGTAACGCAAACGAGCTGGTGTGTTTTAAGGTGCCTGGATGTGACCGCAGTAACCCTCGGTGTGAACAAGATAAGCCTTAGAACAACAGACTAGATTCTGTGAGTGACCGATAAAAGCTTATGTGTGCACGTCCATCTTAGTGATACACAGCTAAGACAAATAACAGAATCTCATAGTAGACTGACGAATACCAACGAATGAATGAATGCAAGTACATAGGAACGTGACTGTGGAATGTAGACCAGAGTTGAAAAGTGAGGAATGACAACATATGGTTCAGAATTAATCCCTGGAGGCCTCAGTTGGATTTCTGTCATATTAGTGCCGGTATTCATAATCTACATATGTTATGGGGTTGGTGTATTGGAGTAAAACGAAGCCAATAAGCTAAACCTTAAAGAGGTAGTTTTGATATCCCCGCAACCGATTAACTGGTCAAAAGACCGTCAGAAATAGATCAGAAACGTAACTGCACAATCCTGTCAGAAAATATACATGTGCCAGATTTACACATACTGATTTGACTATACCTGACGTGAAGCCAATGGGGTAATAGACAACGCGCTTTCCTTTCTCACACAAATGCACGGAAGGGCTGTTCTCGGTCCGAGCAACAATAAACCTTTGCTGATGATTGCCAACCAATGGGCCAAACCCTAGTCCATAGTGTTCCATGTCGAAGTGAACCAGCCGAATGCGACTTTTGTAATCAAATGTGAATGGCGTTCAGCTGGAAACACAAGTTGAATCGTCTACGGCCCTTGCGTCAATAACACAGACGTTGCACCGTCCAACCTACGCAGTCGAGTTCCGAACATGCTAACGTATTCAAGTTGTGCTACACGTATGCAAATGACTGAGCTGGCGAAGATCAGCATGAGACGAAAAGTATAACTGAACCTGACCACAAGATAAACGATGGAAACCGTGCCCGGTCAGTTTAATTGCTCCGAAACTGTCAAGCTAAGGGCTAGACTAAATCTGAACCTATACTCCAAAAATGCTTACAAGTATGCACCACCAACTTGAAAGAATGTACAATTCAACTGTTTTGTTTGTCTACACTGGTTTTTCAGTTACCGACCGTTTCACGCGAATTCAAAGATATGAAGGAACCGCCATTTCATTGTATGTTAAATTCCCATTCATCACATCACAAAATCCTATAACGATCTTCAGGAGGATTATAAGCCTAAATAAAAAGAAAACTCCGGTCGAGCTATTCAGTGTACATAAACAGAATGTGTGAATAAAAGCATTGGAAGCAAACAATATACGATAACGAATTATCCTGTGGATCAGCTGCGTTTGAGTAAAACTGATGCAAACCTAGCTCTGTCATAGTTTACCTGCATTCATTCGGTGTCACCTGTGTGCGTGTGTGTCTGTGTCCGTGTCTATTTGTGTTTGTGACTATTTTTGCATGTGCGTGTGCGTTATCACATGGACGCATTCAAACGCATATTTCACGTCAGTTTTTGCATGTAATGAATTGGCTAGTGGACAGAATTGCAAGTGCACTTTGTGAGGATGCTTTGTCACTGAATTAATTCGGAAAACGGTGCCTGGTAATTTCGCACAATTAACAGGCTGTCTTAACTCAACCCCCGGGCACGACGAATGAGTACCAATAACAGTTTGGAATAAGTTGATGTTTAGACATACAGATACGCTTACTGATGAGCAGTAGGGGATGTGTTATTCTTAGTATAATAAACAGTAGACTAAAGAAATTGCCTTAAGTAAGTGAAAACCGTGGTGATTGGTGCAAAGGTAAGACAGTTCACATCTGCGACACGTGGAAACCTTCACTGAGGGCAATACCTCGACCGTTAATAAACGAGACTGATTGCCATATATCCCTAGAAGGGATAATATAGAGAGGTGTAGGATTGAGCTTCTTTCATAAAAAACACTGTGTTCAGCTCAAAAAATGAACACCAACAAGCCAGTATATTGTACAAAAACAATCAGACTGCAAGTGACAGTAAGACGATACCCTCAAAATAGCTTATTTGCGGCTTTCACAACCTGTTCCAACTTCACAAACAAATCGTATAAGAAAGGACAATATTCAAGCCACTGAGCTCGATTAGCCGCTATCTCTCCCAACAACCATAGAGACAATCATAATGAATTACTATGCCCCGTGTCTGACAGACAGACGTAATCTGCAGCGGCTACCCCGTTGATAAACTACAGTATTGTCCTACATCAGTTCTTCGATTGTCCACCTCGCACTTTACGCTGGTCAGTTGCGATATGGAGCGTTTCCTATGGAAAACAGTTTACATTCTCAGCACATGATTCGATCATCTCTGTATTATTAAAGGTTGGACGACTGAACTCATCTGACCCTCGTAATGAAATGTCCCCCCCCCCTATTAACTTCATCATCGTTTATCTATTGATACCATTTGATAGATGCGATTGAACCCAGACATCAGTGATCGAATGGCCTAAGCTAGTTTACGTATTTCAACCTAGGATAGTACGGTTCGCAACCGTAGAAGAGGGTCGCCCTCGTGCTCTTTTGTGCATACACACACATACCTCTTCGAATTTCAGGCAGATACATATTTGTCGTCACAAATGATTGGCGAAAACCATCGGAAACTTTAAAATACTAACTTCTACTTTGTATTGTGTATCTCACCATCGCTGATGCAGCCCCCTGCGTGTACAAACAAACAAAACCTATTGCCAAACCGGAGGTGCGAGTATTCGAACTCTCGGCGGAATATCTCAACGCGATGGTGAGGTAAATTCAAAAACCCCACGGCAAGCAGATCGCGGACAACGCGGGCGACCGGATGAGCCATCTCTCAACGAGATCGGACTAACGGACAAGACATGGTAGGCAAAATGGAATGGATGACCAGATCGGAAGCGCGATTATCCCAACAATCGGTGGAATATCTCGACACGGTAGTGAAACAGTCAAAGTTCACAGTGGATAGAGTGCGGACAACACGGGCTACTGGTCGGGCCACCGTCCAACGAGATCGGACCAACGGATGAGGAATGGCAGGTAAAAAACGACAGAAGGCGTCGGCCACACACAGACCGGACAGGTGCACATATGACGTGCGAGCGGAAAACGGGGGTGTACTGTGGACCGGAATTCCAGTCAATAAACGCGAGCACGCGCGTGGCATAGCAACCAGCGAGTGGGACAATGAAAATTGTGCTTTACTGAAAGCCTTTTCGCTACACTAAAGTCACATTATCTAAGACTAAACCCGTGCACTGCCAACAGTATTAGGTGAATTACTTTGCAGCGTAAGCCTGCAAAATGAACAAGGGGCACGTACCAGAACACATCTTATGGAAAACTATATGGCACACTACATGGCTCCCAAATCCAGCCGTTTACACCGGTAATCACATAGGCCTTGAAGTTCATTCTTGGAATATCAAGACGGTTGGTTGCCATGACATTTGCATAAACAAACGAATTGGAATCCATTCGCACAACCAAGCGATTATAAAGCAACGTCGATGAACAAAGAGTATTCGGAAAAAGAGAAGAGACTATTCTTTCTTGCTGCGCACACTGTTAGGTCATTGTGGCTGCCTAATCGTGCTGGTGATCTTACAAAGGTCACGCATCGATACCGGATATCCTTTTCAACAGACAGACCTTAATGAACTGAACAAAACATTGGCTTTGCTTCGAAAATTGTTATCAGTGTTCTCGCAAGCAACCCGTTAGCCACTCAAGTGTTAGGTTTTATATTCTTTTGCTGGAATCAAAACAACCGGTAGTCAACTAAGTGACCAGCTAAGTAAACAGTATGTGCAATACAAGTGATGAAAACGTGTGTAATAAGAGTGTACGTACACGGTAAGGTCTCTCTAGACGTTATTCAGGAGTTGTATAAGCCTTAAATAATAATGAAAGAAAGGAATGCATAAAATGTATATGATGACCTGAGTGCCAATATTGGCCAAAACTGTTCACTAAGTGTAGTGTTAAAGTGAATCTATTTTGTAATAGTGTAGCAACCATCAACGAAAGACATCCAGTGATCGTTCACTTGAAACACATTGGGGGAACCTATCACTATTTTTAAAAAAGGAGATTGTCATCACACTCTTTAAACTACACCTATCTTAGCTTATTGTCTATCCGAATCCAGAAACAGCACACTAGTGATACCATCAAAACGATCATTTTCATGTCAATTAATACGCCTCAAAGGCTAACACAGCACCATTACAATAATTCCCCAGGGTCTGATAACAGTTCCCAGAAAGTACGAAAGTAATGTGTAAAGGAATTGTTCTGAATTTTTCAATCGATCTCTGCGAACAAATAAGCATCTAAATCTTGATAGGTTACACCGTCTCCTTAAATGTGGTGATCACAATGAGCCTGTTCAGTCTAGGCCGGCCGCATTAGTTTCAGTTGCTTAAAAGGTCATCAGACTTCTGGTTGACGATAAGTTAAGAAAGTGTCTAGTCTAATGTGCATTATCGCATGGAACTCAGTGTATATTCAAAAGAAGATGATCATGTGATTCTAATTTAATTCTTATCTGGTAAAAAGCGGTTGAATAAGATAATTCGGTTGCTGTTATCTTCTTTAAGCTTTGTTTCAGAAAATTTGGCTAAGTAGACTACTCAAGCATGTGCATGAAGGTTGGTAAGTATGATAAATAATATCCTCTATCTCTGTGGCCGATTTCAAGGAGTGTCGCATCAATGTGAAAGTCAGTGACAGACCCCTTGGTTGGTGCTACACCAGTTGTGGTGTGTCACAGGGTTCCACAATGGAACGATTGTGGTTCATTTTAATTATGCCCCAAATTATACAACTTATCAAGTCCCCGTTGTTACTGTTACTATTATTATCGTTATTATTATTGGAGGTGGTGGTGGTGGTGGTGGTGGTGGTGGTGGTGGTGTTATTACTGGCATGAAAAACTGCCGTGCAGTGGACGGAAATAAAATGCTCTCGAAGGGCATTGACTTTGCCAACAGTAATCGGCTACCGCTTAATGACCGGCGTATTGCAGCGTACGTTTTTGAATACGATAGACTGAATACTAATACTCATGAACATGGGAGTTGGTCCGCCTCTGAGTTGTACATTCATGGTCACGAAACCTAAGTTGATACCCAGATTGTTTACTATAGATTACTCTGGATGCTTCGTTCTGAAAGCTGTTCCATACAACAGGACTCGCCCGTGCGCTCTTGTCTTGGGTTAATTATTCATGCTTATCATCCATAGCTTGAGACGGATACCTCCTCTACCGAGAATGTTCAGAAAGTTGAGGGTGGATCGCAGCACTCTGCTCTATACCGTATTCAGACGGATCACTTAAGCTCGGACAAGTATCCACGTATTACAGATGTAACAGAGGTGACTTACTTTAAGAGCCCTCCACTAACCACACCGTGAGAAAACCTGCTTCGCCTAACAAAGATCACCAGAGGTCAGCAGCTAAAACTATGATATCAACCGAACCGACCGGCTTACAGGCAACAAACCTTCGATGCCCGCGTGTGCCTAGTCCTGAACACCTCACCACAGCCTGTGGTGAAGAACAATGGGAACAAGGTTGACGCATGCAAACAAGTTGAGTTATGGTATAATCTGGAGACCTGAATCATTCTGGCAGAATGGAGGTACGCTCGACCTTTTATGCTTGCTTCTAATCTCTAGTTCGATGAATGCTGAATGGAGGTTTCCATACGCTTCACAAGCAATGACTGGATCTAGTTTCGGCTACTCAACTATCTTTTCAGCTCCTGCCAGCCTTTTTCAAATTCACATGGTCTTATTTTCTCGATCAATCTTCTCGAGACCATTATATTACTTGTGTATCGTCCGCTCAACAAATAATCAAGTATACGCAAACGTTTTCAGTTTTTTTCAATCGCCACATGAATCCCATAAGTTCTGTTGTGAAATTCAAATATATCGGATAGACAATGTATCGCTCTTGGTCCAAAGTTGTTTGTGTAACATGTCCTCAAGCTCCGACATTATTTTTTCGTGCCTTCATGTCAGTTCAGGTTTCCACCAGTGTGTTGCTCTACATATGCAGAGCATTTAGACATGAAAAAGCGTCACAGGGACACCTGAAAGTGTTGGGCGGACAATTTAAACGAAAAGCATACATCCGAATGTAACAATAACACTTATTAGATCTATGTAGATTCTAGTCAGAATCGGATCACTCCAACTGAAAGTGATAGTTGGATGGCCAGATAGCAGCCAGAGGATCGAACCACGGGACCGCCACACCCCAGGCAGCGACTCTATCGCCCACCTAACCGTCTGTTGTGGGCCGTGTGCACAATGCCATTCTCAACTGATCCCCATACCCATACCCCATTGGTCAAATTATAGTACTGTATGTCCTATACATATATACCACTGTATTGATTACATTAATTACTGGCCGAACGTTTCTTACATTATTACACGTAACTAACCCTGCTCCGACACTATGAACTTCCCCTTTGAACTCGCTCTTTGTTTGTTTTGTACCGCCGCATTGAACTGTTTACGCTACCGTGTTATTGGTTCATATTTGCTGACGGTTAAATTCTGTGCACAGAATTCACTTGGTTGTAAGTTGCATAATTTGCTAGCCATTGCTTATTTCGAAAGGGGTCGACTGGAAAGTCTATGGGAATGCGACAGCTGCGATCAATTGTGGGTGATGTTCAATCTATGTGAAAATCAAAAATCCCCTACTACTCATCAATAATCATTGCTTATTTATGTACAGAACCAGTTTTATCTGAGTAAACCTTCAACATTCCGTCTTGTTCTGCCCTGAGTCAAGACGTTTACAACCGCCCCAATAGACTGCGTATAGCCGTGAATCCTGACAGATTCTTACAGTCTATATACCATTCATTTATTTTACGAAGACCAGGTACGTTGTCACAACGCTCATAAGTAAATAGTAAATCGGGTTTAACAATGTTCGATCTGAGTTATACAACGATTGTGTTCAATTTAGTCGTTTTCCAAAATAGTCCATTGGTCTACTCGAGAAGGGAAAGTTACTCCTGTCCACGTCACTGTTGAGGTGAGCGGCGGCCCGAGCCACAGTACCATTTGGTCAGGCTCATGGCTGTTATGATAATGATGATGATGATGATGATGATGATGATTTCTGGTTTTGTCACACTGACTACATTGACGCCTTTGTTGAATAGGTGAACAGGTTTATCAGGATGTAAATGATTGCTACCGTGATCTTTAACGAGTTATTCTTAGTTAGTCGCATCAAGTTCAACAATTTCACCGGAGAAGTTATTTATACAACCAGCACTAATACTACTGGATGTCATATAAGTTCCTTGCAGCAATCATATGGCTTATCCGTTTTCCCAATTGACATTTCGAAACGTGTTCACAAGCTACCAACTATTTCGCTCACTAATACCCAGATGAGAGAGTTGTGTATGGACCTCAATTTTTCAACCTCCCAAAACAGGTTGACAGTCCAAAAGCTCATATTTCACACCCAAATAACAAAACCAGTCAGTTTCAGGCCAAATCAGTGGGAATGACGTAAACGTTTTTGTCCTCATTGATTCGGCAAGACGTCAGAATGCTATGATACAATTAAGAGAAAAAAAGGGGCTTTGTCTTTCTCAAGCAGTCAAAATATCAGGAGCATGAGTCATTGTTACCCAAAAGGATGCGTATACGAACAGGAAATATGAGTCTTGAGGACCAAAGTGAATGCAAACCTGATATCACATGAGGCAATAACTATTCGGTAGAACGGCATACTGCAAGAAGCCATAGCATGGTTCTGCCACACTGGTACAACTCTGAGGCTCAACACAAGTAGGCGAAATCAATCGGAACTTAAAGACTACGTAGTGCAAGCATGGGGAAAACACATCTGACTGAGGGGCTGGTGAGTTTCTCAATCCAGTTCGTCGAACAACGACAGACCACTGTGTCAGATACTTTTCTGAACCAACAACTGTCTTATCAAACCTCACGATGAGTGCGAACAATATGTATTTCACTGACACCGAAACTTTGAGAAAACACGTTTGTATCTAGAAACAAGTCAGTTATTAAACAAGAAAATCGAAAAATGATAAAACTCCTGACAAAGGGGACGGGTTCTGATGTTGACAGACCCTCATAAAAGGATGGCTGCACACGCTCGCATGCACATGGAAATAGAAACACGGGTGTGTTTGTCAAAGATGAACGTAAACTGTCCAACAAGTGCCTCCGCTTTCAGATCACCACACCTAGTATAAGCAAGTAAACAGTTTCGGACACGGCCACTCTTGGTACCAGGTGTAACACGCGAAAGAATCTGCTTAAATCGCGGAGTTCACAGAAAAACCAACATGAACTGTTTATCATCTATCAAACTCGAGCTGATAATTTACGATAGCTTTGTCAAAGAATACTACAGCGTAGTGCACTGCTGCCGTCGTGATGTCAAAGATTTCCCAAATAAGACCATAAGGACGTCACTTATCTGGGGTTACACACGATGTCACAAGTGGTGCAGAATCGAAATCGATAGTGCGTTTCTGCGTATGGGACTTTGGGTTCCTGTTGGTCTAGATTAACTCTAGTCTCCGTTACTCCCACTCTCGGAAAATCTGTACTAATTGCAGTGTTCATTTTTGCCCAACATTGCATGATACTCGAGATATGGTGTCGAGTCAGACAAAACAGCGACAGGTGTAATGGTTTCGTGTGTAAATCGATTAATCGAAAGATTAAAGGAATTCAGTGAAGGCCACCCAGGTGATAGATGGCATGAAGCGATTGTACGTATGCAAAAGTGCAACAAATAGACAGTGTGGGCTGTGACTTTTTCTACGCCGGGTCCGAACCGATTGTAATTGATCGTGAACATCTGTTTTGTCCTCGAGTGTGTATACAACGTGTATGTGTGGTCTGTGTTGTCTGAGCTCTGGGAATCGTAGTATTCCTCTTTTGCCCAAGAGTCTACACTGAGCTTCCCCTACATATAAGTTTGCCGCTGTGGTGAAAATAAATCGCTTTTTCATATGTATCATTACACCCGTTTCTTACCATTATATGTTTATGTATGCCCAATTCGTTCATACTAGTATTGTTCGACAGTATGGTTTGGCTACAAAATGATTCAAGACTACTCACCGGGCTCTCTGTCAGCTCCTTCAACTTCTAGATCGCCGAGTGGTTAAATTATCAGTCACACGAAAACGGATAGAATCCTCAAAATGGAGCAAGTTTTAGCACTCACCAGTGGTTGTTTCTAGCCAAACAATGCCATTCAAACAGATTGTCGTTCCCGGTTCACATGGACCTAACATATCCGGTTCCGTGATTGTGCCTTTGCATCTGTCGAAAACCGTGTTCACCCCGACCGTACATTGTTGGGTGACGGGTTGTGTTGCCGGTGTACTACAAACAACAGAACACAGTGGAGTCACCGGAGTCGACTGAGGCTGAGCGTCTTTGGAGGAACACACTACTGAACAGGGTGATGCGGGACCGGCATAAGGACGACAGGATTTTCGGGCTTTGTAGAATGGAGATCGTGTTCCACATTCCGCAGGAGGTGTAATTCCCGATCGAGTATCATCCATTTGTAAGTCGGAGCCCTTGTGAGAAGCCTTACCCACCGGGATAGGGGATAGAGCAGCAGCTCGACTGGTTAAATTACCCAAATAATGAGTGTATGATCCAGCACAAGCGATGGTTGACAGTGGAGGTTGAGATTGTTGGTTGTCCACATCCAAGTGACTGCGATTGATCGAAGAACAGGAGGCGACGGAAGCCGAGGAAGAGGAAAAATCCGTAAGTACGGACAATGGACGAATGCAATTGGTGGTCAGGGGTGAGGAGCTGGCACCTGGGCTAGGTTGACTGAACACGGTTCGTGGAAGGGGACTGCTACGAGCGGAGCCAGGCAAGCAACGGTCATCAGGCTAAAAATGGCGAAAGGAATGCGTACGAAGTGTGTTATAATCTACGGAAACGGTAAAATAAATGTGGTATAAATTTTGTAGAATATTTTAACGTCTATGTATGTGTGTAAAAACTTCTTCGTCCACAGTATGCACGCCTCTCTGGCTCAGTGTATCGCTGCCTGCTAGCTCATTAATTCGAATTGTTGATAGGCCATTTGGTAAATGCACATTAGTCCCTTTCTGGAATTACTGCCCACTTAACACATCGCTTTTATTCCGGCACGAAGTTGCTACATTCTGATGCCCAAATGGTTATTACTGTTTGCGCATTCCATTCACAACTTGAATTATTTTCACGGTGAACTGGTTTGACATCCGGACAAAATAAGTTGCTTCCAATGATGTTGATCTTTCTGACAGCTCAAAACGGTACTGCTTAGGTTCTGTTCGAGGAAACAGCTCACATTATCAGATGTTTCGATAAGTGTGAAGTGTCCAGTGAGTGGGTCCCACCCAACGATCCGTGTCAACATGTCAAAAACAAAGAACGCCACAATCCGCCTACAGCGCGAGACCAATCAGTCTAAAGAAAGCGCCAGTTACACACTCTCATTCATATATTTATTCTGCTCGTCAAAGAAATGAACCACCTCATCAGGACATGACAGGCAACCCCTACTGGTATTGCTCATTTCGTTCCATCCGGACAGCTATTTTGCTAAGCATATGCGAAATTGTGCATTTCGACTTTCCCCAAGTAGTACGGGATTACGCTTCTTCGTATGTCAGCATGACAGTTAGACGTAAAGTTGCAGAATAATTCATCATGTGAGATGCACTGTTTCTCAATGTCAATCATGCACAGAAACGACTAAAACGGACTGCATAAGTCATTCTTTCAGTGGCCGAATGTATATATGCATTGTGTTGGGAGACAGATTGGGGTGGCAAGCTATCTGGTACCGAAATTTGGAAGTTTTCACGAACTACAATTATTTGAAATAGTTGATAAGCTGTGATAATCTTCGTCGAGAGTTGTACACAACGTGACCTCTCATGTTGTTATTTCACTTATCTTATCTAGAAGGATTATTTTAATGTTTGATCGTCACAGCCCAAAACGTTAAAAGCATAACACGACACTTTTAGCCTATATTATTACTTTACGTTTCAGCCAGTGATTTTCGAAATCACGTCAAAAGAGAAACTGAAGTCCGACTGGCTCAGTGGATTTGATGAAGTTTTTGTGTTGGAAGTCAAACAGGCACAAAAGATATACTATTGATTGGTACCCTCAACTATTCTCCTGTACTTCAAAGTAGCACGTTCATGCTGATATGCTTGTTGAAACTAGACAGAATCAGTGCGATCACATATCATTCTAGTGAACCATGATCATCAACGCGCCGAAATTAAGCTTTAATCTGCCACAAACTTACTCATTTATTATTGGTCTTTTTTGAACTATCGATTGGTATTTGCCCCCTTCTAGTTATAGACTTTTATATGCGTTTAAACATTTGTTTGAACGAGTAGAGACGCTCATAGACACCATACATACTCGAACGTATCACCTGTCGTTTCGTCGCCTTATCACTCGTTCGTGAATTTCGTGTATCGATAATACATCAATCGTTATGCTGTTCCCAATCATTCGTTCAGGTTCACTTAACCCCGTAAGTCTTGGGCTGAAAATGAGTAGTTGGGCAGGCACAACCCCGTCACAGAGGTCTCCAGTGAATTGTAGACCACTGTCGTTCTTGTACATTCTTAGTGTTAGTTCGTTCGTTTTTTCGAGATTCATCGAGCTCACCACAGCCCAATATGACACGGCGGGGCAGGAGAGTAAGACATCCCCATTTCGCGCGCGTGTGTATGTGCCAATGGGCATTGGCAACCGAGAGTTTATCTGACACCGCACAAAAGCATACTGATCAAAGGTTGACGAAAGTAAAGCCAACTGGTTGCATATAGTCAATGGTACACAAGTTCCACCTTTTGTAGAGCACAGCAGAGTGACATCGGCAGCAGACCGAAAGTCTCGTCAATTTGCCCCGGGCGATCGCGTTGCGCACGGGTCTCTCTCTGCCCTCCTCAAGTGCATGAATTATCGCACACCGTACCACAGTGCGGCTAGCGCGACCCGACACTGAACTGCCAGCCAAGGTTCCTATTAGACCCAATAGATAACCTGGATAGCTAGCAGTCCTGCAACCGGTGAGATACATTTTATTAGGCACTCCATCGACCAGGCTGAAAGACTCATGATAACACGTTGAAATACGCGCATTATACCAGATATCTGAAGTTGTGTACAACGGCAATAAGTTGATGAATTAACAAAGCCATGTGCCGCAGAGTTATCACGACTGCTTTATGACGTGGAAAATGACCACAATAGAATCACGAAAACTGATAATTACAGGGGAGAATAGAGTAATATTCATTAGCTTATTCTAAGAGGTGGTATCCAGACAGAGAATCAATCGAAGGCTTCATCAGACTCTCAACTGAACACTTCCAGTAGCAGAGTTACAAAGCTGGCGAATTATTTTTGACTTTCACCATGAAAGATAAACCTCTCTCGCCGTTGCACAACACGATAGATTGAATGGATTATCAGGAGTCTGTCAAAACGGATTAGAGAATATCACCCAGCTTGGTTCGGGAACCGAATGGCCAACCCGATGAACAACGTAATTGTAAAGCACCTGATTAACGTATTTACTCTACGCAGGTTATCTGTATAGTCTACACAATTGTACCCTACCAACTCGAAGCGGTTGAAAAGCGGAATAAGACAACCGCCGAGTGAGCCACACTTTAGTCAGGTAATCCATCTTTTTAGTTACAAAAACAGTGTTTCTGATTGCTAAGAATGATGATTGAGTTGATGGCTGAGGTAGAGCTTGACAAGACGAACAATCGAATACCTAAATGGAAACAGTGTCCGTATCCTGTAGCTGTTGTGTCTAAATGCCGAACAAGTTGGTCCCGTGAGTTACGCCTCAGTCCTGTGATGCAACTTTATGACAACCCACGAACCATTATCAACATTTGTGATTCGTAAGTTAGCTGATTGTGACAAATGAGAATGGCCACTGGGAGACAGTATACTATCACCATAAAGTGTGTACGACTGAAATGGGTAGATGAGAGATTATGAAAAAAACAACTGTTCATTGTATTCTTCCTATTGTGATTCAGTGGAAATTCTTCAGAAAGTGGGAGGCACAATTTGGGCAATGTATATCCTGATCACACGATACGAACCGGTCCTGTGAGCACAAAAACCGCTCACTTCTTGCAGGCGACCAATCGACTGACTCAGGGTATATTACTGTAGGCATCCGCTTTTGACACGTGAGTAATGAGGTAAAAGAAAATGGCAATCGGTCGAACTCTGTTCACTACCTACGTTTACATGATGAACAAGGGGAACCTGAAAGTTGAAGTTGGGTGGTCCATTTCTACAGTTGAAAAGTTTTAGATGAAGTTAGGTTGGTTTATCAATTTTACAGCATGAGATATTTGCTGATGCAAAGTATGCTAGATCAAATATAGAATAGATACTGCCGTGGTGCTCAAGCGTAGACAGGGCTGGAACCTGCGAACATGTGATCGGCAGTTTGCATTGTTACTTCCGATGTACGTTCAGCATGCTGAACTAGGATATTCGCATGAGGCACGCAGGGATCCATCACTCAGTTATAAAAAAGGAGGAGAACGTGATTATACATTTTTCTGCCTAAATTAATTCGAACAATACTCACAAACTGCCACTTCGCTATACTCAGAGACAAAGCTAATGCATTTTCTGAACGTGCTTGTCTACTCAGAACCAGATACCACGAATGGTGACAGTAGGAACATCAGTTTTTCAGATTTATCAACTATTTTTTTATCCAAGTCAATGATCTGAATCAATTTTTCGTGTTAGAGAAGGATATAACATGGGGCGTGAAGATTGGCAATGTTTGAACCCTATGAATTATGTGAACTTCACGACTATTTTCATCACCGTAAGTTCCGTGAAAGTAAGAGAGAAGTTTCACACTGATCGTGTTAGCTGATTAGGTTTTAGACACTGACCGGGGGGCCGAGATCGAAAATAGTACAGGAAAGTGGCGGTAGCAAATAGTGTATGATAAATTTATTTAGAAATGTGTATGCAACCTTTCACTATGAAGCCTTTCCCATAAAGTTCAGCTCGATAATCCGCTCATACGTGAGAAAAGACATACAGATTAGAAGCGCTTACATCAGAAGAGATCTGATGTTTATTGGGTGTTCAGCTACTAGTCAGTCGATGAATTATGGAGACCAGGAAAGTCTCCTAATCAGGAAGGCATATAAAATTAGGTTAGCTCTCAGTTCATTGCAGGCATCGTAGAGAAAACCAAATTCTCACTTACCCAAACATCCACACACACGAGGTCATTCATTAGCAGATCTCACTAACCGAAAATGAACATCTCAAACTAGAGTACAGAAATAGGCAAGCCGCTATTGAGACAGAACTTTCCTGTCGTTAAGAACTGTACATGATAGAACACATTAGGAAACCCAGTGGTTAAACCTAAATCCATTAAGAGATCTTAACGTCTATTTGTTCACTTCAAATCACCTTTTCTTCATACTTATAAACCGTCCAACGCAACTTATCCCCCGATCAACACGGAAACAAGAATACATAGACGAAGAACTTTCTCCTATACAGAAATGTGAACCTCGGGAAGCAAACTTCACTGAAAAACCTCAGTAGTTTTATCTGAAACTTGCAATTGTTCTCAGCCATAGTCTGTTCAATATCGTTTTATCACAGGTGAAAAGTATAGAAAGAGTCACAAGTCACTAGTGACAATTGGGGTTCCGCACAATTTGTCGTATGCTATCCTGAATTTTTGTTTCGACAATGACGTGTGCATCTAACCATACGGAAGCTCACATCTTTACACTACACCTGCTGTACTGTCACACTCAGACGGATAAAAATAGACTCGGTCTCCGTAATCACACAATTGCTATCTGCTGCATGATACCGTGACTTCACCTCACATACACGAGCGCCAGAACAAAAAGGAAGCAAAAAGTCAATCGAAGCGAGTATGCGCGTTCTTTTGGTCCGTGCACACATGCGTTATAGAGGGGGGGGCGTACGTGCGTGCGTGCATGTGAACGAGTCAGGTTTCAAGGACCGTAATTTTTGTACACAGAAAGAAAAACCGATACACATACAAATAACGCTTAGGCAGGAAACCGCATACCAACGTTTAATTTAAAAGCTTGTGAATTGAACTTTTTTTTTTGAGAAACACCATCTGCTTGTTGCGTACCCGCGTATAGTGTCAAGTTACGTAGATACGCCTTAAATCTGTGATATCAAGTGAAATCAACCGGGTAGTGAGTAATGCCTATTTTGATATGATAGGTGGGCAGAGAGTGCCATGTAACACTGTAAATTAACCGAAGAACATAGTAAATGTTCAATTCAGTTATCAGAGATGGTATTCTGCAATTCAGTTTTCGAATAACTCCTTCGTGGTGTGTTCGTTTAGAACAACTACCGGTAAGATGAAGACAACAGATTTGCTGGGACCCGTAAGCATTCTAATCCCATCAACTCATTTTCCAAAATAAATTGGGACTAGCGCAAAAAAAAACGAGATGTTGACCGCACCAATCAGGGCGGATTAGGGTATATTCAATCGAATCCCACTCGGTGAATCAACATGAGTACATGCGCCTCAGGTTGTCCGGGGGACATGACCTTACAGCAATCACCGTTCTGTTGTACGCGAGTACACACTAAACTGGGCGGTATACATTTTTACGACCTCGTCTGACCTCCAACAAAGCTGCGACAAAGCCCCGAACAATCGATGGAACCAAAAATGAGAACGATGAGAATAGGAGTTGAATAGTCAAAGTACGAAACACGAACGTCAGGTTAATAACATATCTAATATGCATTACAAATGAAAACCTATTGAAAACATGGGTCGGCGACTGTCCTAAACCAAATGTATGGCATGACAGTTACGAATCAATAGATCTTCACAATCCATATTATAGCCAACCATAAAATTCATAGTGTGGGTCCGGATAGAACCATCTGAACATCCGTTCCATCGTTCAAACGTCCGACCTTAGAATCGTAAGACGTTTCGAAAACAAAATTGTACACACACACAAACTTGGAAGCACACACTCAACAATACCCTGCCCATCCAAATAGGTGTGATACAAAAACAGCAATCCTCCTAGTCGTCCCCATATAAAACAATATCCATAAGATAAATAACCGACTAATGATGTTCGCCGTTCGAGTTTGAGTATAGATATTTCATGAATCAAGTACGCGACAAACCCTGTATGAGTGACGGTGTTAGCGAGGAAATTGAATTTCGATGTATACGGTAGATCAGATTTTAGCTTATCACAGCGAGTTGCAACGATTTTCCAGAAACGATTTCACGTATCTTGGTCGTGTATCCCACTGTTATTGCATGCACATGCTGAGTTTGCTGTAGCAAGATTGTCCTTTCCCGTAGGAGGGAGTCGAGCTCACATAATCACCCCAAATGTTTTTAGTTCATGGTTCTTGCAGATTTGTTTCTTCAAAGATACCTAGTGCAACAAAACATATTAACTGGAAAAAATTGCTCCCCAAACGACTGTATTCCCTCGTGAAACAATGCTCTCGGGAAAACAGTGTGCCTAAATCGGTTCGACTCAGGAAGACTTCCCCGACTGATCTATGTTAACAGAAAAAAATAGAGTAACCCAGTCGGCAGAGATTAAATCCATTATTTCATGTTCAACTAGTTTTGGACAGATGGTTGAAAGAACGGTTAAGAACATACAATGCATAATCTGTTTACTTAGGTGCACTACTAGTTAGTTGGTGATCAGTGGAATACATTTCAAATGATGTTCCGTGATTTCAGAACCACTTGTGAGCAATCGATAACCTGTTCTATTGGTAACGTTTCACTCCTGACTCAGGGGGCTTCTTCAGACCATCGAATTGATGACTGATTGTTGGCTGTACATCAACTATGTACCCGCATCCAGACAGACTCAAACGCACTTCACCTTTGAACGCTCGAATTGTGTGTCTGTTCCGCAAAATCTTGCTTCGCTCAGGTTATGCTGAGAAGATCGCTTATCTCGCCAATCAACACACTGCGTCTGTTCCTTCCAATAGTGTGCTATCTGCATAAACTATCGCAGTTACCACCAGAGAAAGAGACAATGTGCCACAACCTGGCTTGTTAGGCTAACAACAATCAGTGTAGGACAAGTGTGATATGGCGCACATTCCTGTTACGAAATGACCACAAAACTATATAAACAGATGAAAATTCAACCACAATTTGAGAGTCAAGGTTAAAACGCTGACCGGTCTGACGATAAACCCGTAGAGGAGCTCGACTTGGATAAGATCATTTGGGTAGCGGTACGTAAGACACATATTCCAAGGGGGAACTATATGCAAACCTTTGCTTTCATAAATGAAACATCAAGAATAGTGACTTTTGAATATGTTCAACTTATCCCCTGGCATCTTAAGCGTAAGGTCAGTGCCCCCTAGTTTCATAAAAGCGATATCAGCGCTGTTCCAAACTTCAGGTGAATTACGTGGACACTAAAGTCAGACTAGTGACGACTAAACAATCCAATATGCAAGGCCATGTATACACTCCTGGACGCGGTGTATAGCACACAACCCACACGCATCCGACTGACAAATTCTCTGTAAACTGTATTGTTCCCGCTCACACCTGAGGCACTTTTACAGACCTACACTCTGTGAGTAACCGCTGGGTCTGACCGAATAAAACGACATTATGTTGCTAAGGCCATCTCACTAAGCCTCAACGACTTGATCTTCGATTCATATCATTCGTACACCCTCCCCATTAGTTCGTACGTATGACATTCATTCGTTTGCTCTACTTAGAAGGTGACAGTGGTTCCCTATTTGTAGTCACTGTTTCTGTGGTAGGCCCTTCCAGTACCGATAATTGCCCGTGTGACTAGTGAAGGCCAATTTAATCTGTCCAATCTGTCAGGTATGTATTATCACCTTTCAATGTGAGAAAACGCATGTTATCTGGTCAAGTTCCTGAATTGAAATTGTGACACATCAGTATGTCCTTCATCAATTGTTTTGACATTTGTCACTCACCTTACTGCGATCCCTCAGATTGTGTCCAGTCGCATGAACTAATGAAGATCACGTAAGGGGCGAGTGAGAAAATTTTGACTAGGTGAATGGTCAACAGTCGCCCAGAGGTAATGTGAACGATGTTTACTGTGACTGTCATAACAATATCAAATAGCTTTGTTCACTCCGAGAGAGCGGTGCCTCTGCTTGTGCACGCATGCAAAAGTTCAGTAAATATGAGAGAGGACGATGCACTTTATGAAAACAAAACAGATTTTTTCTCGTAACAAATTTGAGAAGAGGACTCAGAAACAGGGCTTTGCGCACTGTACCTCTCGAACACATTTCGTTGCATCTCATCAGGTACATACTGCAGAAAGTTCAACAGACATTAGAATGACTGATGTTATAGAAGGTGCCAACCTCTACAAGCGATATGTAGATGATATTGTGATTTTTACTACTAATATTCGTTTGACCTCACCTTTAAACCTTTTTAACCCCTTTCATCCTAACCATTTCGGCTTGTCATGAAGAAGAAACAAACGACAGTTTATGTTTCCTAGACATCCCAATCACTAGATGACAGGATGGCTCAGTACAACCCTCAGTGCATCGTAAGGCCACTTAGAATGGTCAGTATTGACAATTTTCTTTATTTGCACCGACTACCTATAGACGAGGTCTGGTGTGAACCCTGTTCCACACAGCCCGACAGATCTGCACCGATGACAGCTTGCGAGGAGAGGAGGAGAGATCAAAGAAGTTGCTGTTCACAAACGGATATCCCGAGAAGTTAATCGATATTCACAGTCAGAAAACTGTTCAAGACTGTCATCAGCATAGTTCCTAAGAACCAGGTCTTTCTAAATCTACCTTTCAAGGGTGACCCTATCACAACTGAAGTAAATCGAAAATTGCAGTTACTACTCATAACTAAGAGTGTCACTTGTTCATAACCGTGACATACCGAAATGTTTTGTTTCACATGCAATCTGCCAGTTCACTTGCAGTTGCGATGGCGTATATATTGGCAGAACAGATCGGGGCCTACGACCACTTAGATATATCTAAGTGGTTGGTACGCGCGATGACGCAACAGGCTATGGGTAACACAGCGACTAGACCGAAATCCGACCTGATCCATTGCAAAGCCCATCATGGAAGCAGTCACGTCGCTGACCCAACCAACCCACTTCAAGTAGTATTGCCCAGTCGGAATCCTAATTTGTTTGCTACCTCTGAGGCAATGCTAATCAATACTCGCCGTCCGGCCCTGTGTGTGCATAAACTGTTGACTCATGCTTTGGAACTGATAACACTCCTTGTTTCGGGAACGACAAAGTGGCGAACAAGACTTGCTTTCTGTATTTGATCACCAGGCTAATTACAACACAGTAAATATGAAAACAATGACTACAGTGAGTCAGGAAATGGTCAACAGAGATTCATGTAAACCCAATCGTTGAGTGTTTCTATTGCTATTGCTATCCACATATCTAATATATTGTAATGTTTTACGTTCGTGAATGAAAAGAGTATACGAGATGTTGATACCTCGAGATATGTCTTCTATCGTCATTGGTGAACTGGATCAAGAGAACTCAGTGTTTTAAATTTCTCAAGCAGACTCCCTGTACATGCAACACGGGTGTTGGACAGATCGTTGACCTTGCAGTGTAAGACGACTACAGATTGTCCAAATATTAGGTTTTATGAAAAGTGCGTAAGATCAGACCGCTAGTAGTGGACCGAGTGGAGAGCCCATGGCAAAACCCTCGATTCGTGTATAGCCGTTTGCCTGGACATAGAACTTGACATTCGCTGGGCACAGCAGCAGAATACTTTCTAACTCAGACACAGGCAACCGTATGTTCAAGTGATTTGAGTCGATATACTGACAAATTGTGTCAATCGTCTGCATCAGACGAACATTTGCAAACAAAGAAACGGCGTTCATACTGGCTGTATGTTTGTTGCTACAGTCGAACCTGTCGAATAGGTCAATTAGCTCAAAACTATCTCTCACAGTTTTTCGAACCACTTATCGTGTTACTGACTGAAGAATCTGGTCAACCACTGTGCTAACTTGTGCTGTGGTGAATTAGACATGGGTAGTATTGGTCTCGAAGGTACACCAACCTTGTGAAGTTTGGACAAGAAGTACAGTTGCGAAGTATGTGATCCTCTAGGTGTAGTTGATTTTGATGTTAACCGGTCACTGAAGTGATGTTCCAGCAGTGAAACATCGCTGCTATCCTATGTCAAATCTTACATCAGTTATGAACTCTCATGTGAATGCTGGGCAGAACGGACTGGCAATTACGTAATTGGGTCAACGGACACATTCCCGTTTAGGTCCGAAAAACAATCCCGGATACCATAATGTCTTCATCAGGTCAGAACGCAACAAATCACAAAGAACCGGTGTCATCGATCTCTTGACACCTGTGGAAATGTCGACCTCAACTGGACCTGGAGAAAGCCTTTCGGATACGTTACGCAACAAAAAATCGAAGGCTTCTCCGGTTCGTGGAGGCAAAGGTCAATGACAAATGGAAGCCGCCCCTCTGTGTACATAATGACTTGTCCATCAGTACGACACTGTCCTGGTAACTGATGCTCACTGGCGTGTGTGTGTATGGGTAAGGTTATTAAGTTTGTCATTTGGTTTCCACAACTTCGGTTGAATGTAAACCCGTAGACTGCATTGAGTACCTGATGAGGTGCAACGAAGTATGCTCGAGAGATACATAATGTACTTTATGTAAAATGTTCATGGTAGATCCGTGAGGTGATGACATTGTAAACCACGTTATCCGCCTGTTTACCTAAGAATGTATATCTCAAAATCGATACGAAAGAGAATCACTGTGTCAACACAATAATCTTTAGAACAAGTCATAGACTGGCATGTTCAGATATTTGTCGCGCTTTTCCGTGGTCTTTCAGGTGTTCAGTTTTCGATTATCGCCTATTTACACCTTCCTGTCGCCCATGTCCCGAAGCAGTGGCACACCATTAGCTGAAGTAACTGAAAACTGGCGGGTTTTTTTATTGCAATCGTATCGACCAGGGCCCTCGTTAACAAATGAAACTAACAACCTAGGCAGGCATTCACATTACTAATGTTTTTAGAGAGATTTGGTAAGATGTGACCTTAACCCTGTCTCAGCATTTCGCCGTATCGTTTTGATACGCAGATGAGAGCTGATTCAGGAGTAGTAGATAATATAATAATCCCCTCTGGTTTTGGAGTATTGTTCTGTTCAGTCGCTGAAGTGTTAACGTTGGCAATTTTGTTTATTTATCAAATCAAACGTTACTAAGGATCCTCAAACCGAGTAGATTAAGACTTGAAATGCAAACGGAGCGCCCAGAAAACTGAATTCCTTACAAACGTAGCCACGTTTGACAGCACTCGACTATGCAAGTGGCAATGTATACACTCAGTTGGCATGCGGACCGCACGATCCAATCATTACAGGCAGTGTGGTTTAATTACTGGATCAGTTGATCAGGTAGCTGAATATTCTGGAAAGACTTATCGGCGAGCAGCAGAATTATTCACGCGAACTTGGCGTGAGCTGATAACCAGTGGCAACGATGGCCAAACGTTGCAAGTCTGTTCCCATCTTCGTTACGAACGGATCACAGTATATAGCCATTAACCAAACTAGATCACACGCTTGCATTATTCCGTCTCCTTTTCAACAGCAGGACGTCTTTTCGATAGCACAGATAGTGCAGGGTGATTAGGGTAACATGCAACTTTGTTATTCTCTATGATATCTAGTCGTCAATACTACAAACTGACGAAACGGTGCCACCCAAATATGTGACACTGACCGCAGTCTCAAACGGACTATCTATGATAAAACACGAAGAAGTATGAACCTCCGTCCCGGTTCTGAAGGAAGAACTTGCATTTTTGAAGTGCACAGCATATTCTATATCAGACTAGTCCGGTCACTTATCATGTTCAGCATAGACCGCATGTCTTCGACAGCGGAACTAACTATTCACTTTCGGATATCGATCACCCAGACGATGTTTGCTCAACACAATTCATTCGTCGATTAATCTATTTTCACGCTAATTCGCCATACCCGTTACCGTTCTGCTTGATGGAACATCATACTCCGAATAGTGAACATGACCGCACAGAAAATAAACAGCGTACTGGGAGAGAATTCGCTCAAGAAAAGAAAGTGTTTTCAGTGTAAAATAACTTGAACTCCAGATCGGCCACAGGACCATCTTGAACTAACTGGTCGATTTGGACAGATGATATTGAGGGTAAATGTCTTCGTAACAAGTTCATGTAGATAAATTCGGTGATAGGGCGATCCAAAAAGACTAACTCACGTCTTTCAGTTGACCAGATGACTACAGGTGCGCCTGGACTTAGTCGCCGTCAACTTCTATTTTGGAAATGGTTATGACATCGCTAAATCGTTCACCACTGAATCTTCACATACACGCACTCGCTCAGGTAAATTCCTTTGGCGAAGTTGCGATTCTTCAGTCCGTCTTCCACATTTCGATGGACTACCAGAATTTGGTTTTTGACGATTAGCACGCCCAGCTCGATGGAATTATGCGGAGTCACGTAAGATTGTGCCAAGATGATTGGACAGTAGTCAGCAAAGCTCACATGGTCGATGTAATAACAATAATAACAGCACATTGAGGGCGTGGATATTCTACCAATGCACGAGTGAAACTACATTGAGCCGTGTGTGAGATCCCAGCCAGCTACCTGTCCAGATTTTTGTCCAACTATGTCAAATTGTAGTTGTTCGGATGTCCCAATTGTTCTTAACTCTCTCGAATCAGTGCCTCCGGAGTTATGTGGTAATTGCAGTTTGGAATGAGCTGGAAAGGATTATCTGCCGCACGATCTTTATTCAAAAGTTGTGAAGCTTGGAGTGAGAGGTCACTAATAATTGGACATGAATAGTCACGTGTCACAATTGCTAAGGATCTGAAAACGACCAACCACCACGGTATGTTCGTGTAGTCTTATCAAAGCCAATTTTGTTGTGAGCAGCCGGCAATATTAATCACGAATGAATTCGGATTGTAGAGCAGAGATACTGAACACTTGAAAATCCATATTGGCGAAGGCGTAGCCCCAAAATAATAGGTTCGTCGTTGTTAAAAGGTCGGGGCGATGTCAGGTTTTAAAACTACTCATAAACTTAATGAGATATGCAAGAGACAAATTATCATGTTTCACACCGTGATGTCTGTCGCCATACGTGGTCTGTATGTGCACAGTAGTCTGGATGTATGATGTGAGTGGTAATCTGTGTACCATTGTGCTCCCACTGTCATAGTCTGCACGTGACTCAGTGAATAAAAATAAGCTGACAGATATCGCATGGCCTGTTAAGCCCACGCGTCCGACTGAACTAATCGATACCTGCAGACATCGAGATTAGCAAAACAAGCACAGCGCCACACCGCCTATTGATAAGCATAGCAAACGAACTACTAAAGCATATCACAACTTTTCTGCTCAATTAGTGAAGAGGAATCAGCGATTCACCACGGGAAGAACGGAAGAAAGATGTAATCATATTGTTTCGGGAAATACACGTCAGATAGATGAACCGAGTAGATACATCTCTGACCAGACATGGGTAGAGCATACGGTGATCGCAGTGAATTCCGTTAATTTAGTGCGCACCAAAGCCTGGCCTTTGACATTCCACTGACCATCTCACCACAGTCACCATGACTGCCACCATCGCAATCACTCACATCCGGTTGCGATTGACTGCATTCGCGCCGTGGAGACGACAGAGTGGGGTCTATCGCGCAAATAAGGCAGGTGTGGTGAGTAGACGGTGTCTGACCAACGTCTTCAAGGTTTCGTTGTCTGTCCAACGGTCGACACCTCGTCTACGCCCTACTTTCAGAGTTGATGGGCTTGGTAGGGTAGTATGTTTGCGGATTTATGTGATCCAGCCTACATAACGTGATGTGGGAAGCTGTTCATGATGGATAAACCGATTGTGCTGGGTGTGTACGTACATTAATTGATCCGGTTCTAATAAGCCAGCAGTGATTCCAGCCTTGACAGTTGAGTAAAAAAAAGCAAACACACCCAATTCATCACATTAGAAACCGCGACTGTTAGGGCTTAGCCTAATGATAGTAAGATGCAAATTTCCTACCAAAACTAACAATCATAGGATCTGAGTATGCATAACGGCTGATTAGTTAGAATCAGGTTAGAATTAGTTAGTGGTGGTCAGGTCGACCGAATATCCTGATTAGAGACGCGTTACTGGTAATCCATAAGCCTAAACGTCAGCCAGGATACAACAGGACAGCATTTTTCCTCACTTTCAGCCATGGTATACAAACGCAATTCGATGTGAACGCTGTACCGTGGGGCAAGACAATTTTGTACAGCTAACGGCCTTCAGCGAGAAGAAAGGCTTTAGTAAAAACACTTATGAGTAGTGGTAACCCGGAAAAATTCACAACCGACTAAAGTAGACAAAAGATAACCAATAAAGCGGTTTGGACGGTTTCTGAAGGGCAAATGTTCTTAATCCTGCTCTGTAATAGTGACCAATGAACCAGTGATAAAGGCAACCTCTGAAACACATCTTATTGCAGACTTACACTCATTGAGGTTTTCTCAAATGAAAGGACTGTCCTGTATGATAATGACCGCAGTCCATCAGACTTTTATACCGCTCACTTAAGGTAACAACGCAATGAATCCTACGACAGTGGATAGCCGAACAACTACCTAAGTAGTCACAGGAAACAATAACACAACAAACGTTTACAACTCAACGTTAGAGCAGAAACCCACCACCATCATCGCAAAACATGCTTTAGAGATAGATAACTTGGTTGTCTTGATTACTCTACTCCACTCAATGAAGTCTACCCTCAGGGAAAGCAAAAGACGATCGATTTAGGGGGGTGATCCGTATTGGGAAGGAGGCTGCACATTATATTAAAGAAAATCCCTAGAGGTTCGTTCGTTGATGAGTTCGTTCTTTTAATTTCAAACATACTCGTTTCTGTCTGGGCTCAGCAAATTTCAAAAGAACTTCCCACAGAAGGATAGCGCACATTGTCAAACTGATTAACGGTGACTGACACTCTCTTTGGTGTCGGGGTTTATTTCATGTAGACCACTTTCTTCAATGTTGGGTTCTTTTCTAGGTCAACATTTACTAGTAAATATATTTTCATATGGTACAGAGGTAACAGGTCAAACTGTTCAAGACAAAACGAATTACCTATCAGGATATACTGTAAGAATCTTTCACATGTGGACAAAACAGGTTCGATCTGCTCAAAATTATAAGGGACAACCACCTGAAAATAATGTTAGAGACTGGCTCACCTACGATACACTTCCCAAAACACTGTGTGATCATAATGTTTGGTGTAATCTCCAATGATTTTATTGCCCAAAAAAGTTCGAGATGGTTACCTAGGTGATTCTCTTAAACAACCAACAATGTGATATGTTGGAAACTTCTTTGCCACCAACTTATGGACATATTATAAACACTAGTAGATGCTTTTTATGCTTTGCCTCGCGAGTCTGTGTAGTTACAGCATCCAGATATTGTAACCCAACTGTTGTATTTGGTGTCAAGAAAGTCAGTTTGTCGGTCCTGCAGTCAGTATCTGTGTAAGGAGGACAGGTGTCTAATAGCATCGAGATCTTCCGCTGTTCTTTTGCCGGTTTGTTGTTGAGGCTCTTCAACTAACCGTGCAGCATTCCACTGGTCATCCACACCATGCATTTCACTGAATGCCGTACGCTTTGTAGTGCATGATCGTTAACTGTGAAGCAATGGAGACTGCTCCTTTTCTAATAACCGTTGGTTCTAATTTGTTACCAGTAGCACTGCGGCAACATTAGTCGTTCCTTTGCTCTGTTTAGCCCGCAACGCCAGTTGTTTTTTTAATCAAACCTCCACTCCGCGATATTCAACAGAACAACATGCTTTGTTCCTAACCGAATACATCTTCCTGTCACCACATTTCGTAACGTATTTGTCTGTTCATTTACAGCAACACGTGAAAAACTGCTGGATTCTCCCGAATACATACATGAGTTGATGATGTTTTGGAACCAGGTTCTGGCTACAAATACCCAATGTTCAGGTTATCAACCAACTCAAGTAATCTCTTTTTGAACAGATTTCTCCTCACGGACAGATTATGGGGGCTGGTTTTTTTTAGAGTAAAAAACAAGTATGGGTGTTTTTATTTCCTGCATCTTACTGACAGTGACAATCAACTATTCGCATTCTTCCACTGTTAGCACCAATATTCTCCACCTTAATTACGTTCAATGTTTACTCCTTGTTGGTGTTTAGTCTAGCTGATATGAACCTGACTGGTCCAATGTGTTTATTGGCATTAATGATCTGAATTTTGGATTACTGATGAGCAGTCGGAGGGTGGTTAATTTTAAGTTGAACATCACACAACTGATCGCAATTGATCGCATTCCCATAGACTTTCCAGTCGGCCTTTTTCTGAAAAGAAACACTAGACACGAGTGTCGCTCTAGTTAGAGTTCGTCAGTAGTAGATACCCTTGTCACGACCGAGACTAGAACTCCGGCCACGCTTTCATGAGGTAACCGTGTTGATCATAGTGCCCATGAACTCGCATTAGGCAAGACTGAAACGTCATGTTTGAACGCTCAACCACCTTCACGAAACCCGAATCTAGTGCTTCTTTTCGAAAGAGGTTGGCTGGAAAGTCTATCTGAATGCGAAAGTCGTGATCAAATGTGAGTAACATGCAACCTAAAGTTGATCTTAATTATGTCTTCCACTGATGCATGAGGTGTTCGGTAAAACGACTCCCGCAGTTGACTGAGCGGCGAGTTACGTGTTTCGGAAAGCTACTAACAAATGAGGTGAAAAGACGGACATCGAGCCAACTGTTAGATCTATCTATCCCCTTCAGAATGTCACATAATGGTCGAGAGTAAGCTAATTTTGGCCGAGGTGCTTTTCCAGATGCTCTAAGGTATCATACAGAACTTAAAACACTCAGTTCCCTTTATTCATTTAATCAAAACGGAGAGAAGACATACGTCGTGAGATGCTGACATGTCAGTATACTCTCATCAGCCAGTGATATTTACACGAAAGACTTGTCTTAATAAACGAGCTAGCTTGTGACATCGAGGTTATCGAGGTTATCGAGGTCAAACGTCTATTGCATGATTCGAGAGAATATGAGTTAGCTGATGCGATAAATTTTTCCCGCGACAGTGTACACGGCTGGAAACAAACAATTCTGACACGGTACTGACTCGGTTGGTGGTAGGACTTTGACAGCAGCTTCTATCCTGTCTGGCATTGGTCACAACTGAATCAGTTTAATATACATTGAATTGGATACTCCTGACCGATGAGACGACCGCTAAAAAGTGCAGATATTACCAGTACTCATGCTTATCAGCCGGTCTAAACACTATCTGGTTGTCACTTCTACGTAACCGTCTGTGTATCCGCCACATTGGGTTGAATATCACCCTACTCCCTGTTTTTTTGTTAACGAAATATAATGCTTTTGTCTATTGTGTTGTCGGCACCACTTTATCGACCGCGTTCCATCTATACTATGTCGCCGACAAGGCAACAAACAACGAGTAGCACATTCGACTTCGACTGATCAAGTAGCCTGTGTACGAAAGTGACCAATACAGAAAGGCAACCCTCCGTGTCGTCCAACAGCAAATATTTTGAGGAATGATAAAAATGGTCGATGTAAGCACATGATCCTCATTAGCTCGATGTGTCGTTTCTCGATCTGAATTCAAAATTACCATACTTCTTCTATCGTAAGATGTCAAGAGGTCACTCTTATGTGCACATATATAAGAAATTCTATGTTGATTTGGAAGAACTCAAAGGTGTGGAAGAGATGGTAACACAGCGGGTCTTAACCCTGGTCTATCGGAGTCAGGTCCGTGAACGCTCACTGTACATAATTGAGGTTTGGTTATGTTAACCGAAACGGGCGTGTTACATCTTTCTCCCCATCTCATTGCTTCCGGTACGCTCAAGCTGCCATACCCCTCTGGCGCCTACTACATGGGCTCATTTAAAACGCCTGTTAGTATAAACCCATACGAAGTGCTACAATTTCGGTGTAATATACCCATTTCCACCCTCGCCAATGACGCCATCATGATTAGATTGGTTTGGACGAAAACAGAGCCTTACAAGGAAAACCTCTGAGATCACCCTAAACCGATATCGACTGAAAGAAAAACGGTGTCGGTAAACGCGAAAGTGAAACTAGGACATCATAAAGCGGAACACAGATCATGTTCACAAAAGCAATATCAATTCTAAAGGACCGTTCGACCATGCGCTCAGAAGACCCTGAAGCAATCAGCGTTGCATCCGTGTTTCCCTTCGTTCTTTCCTTATGAACAACCCAATCCGTGAAAGCCACTTCTGTCATGTTGCCAAGCTCTAAACCATACACGATTGGTTTCGTGCACTCGGTAAGAATAATCAATCTATTAGCAACTCGCAATATTCGTCTTCTTACCATATGAGACAGCATAGGAGTTTCATGCATAACATCTGTTCTCTGTATATGAACACACACAAGAACACAAACGGTCTGGATGGAAGAGGGTATCACTCCTAACTCCTAGCGGCAGGTTTTCGTTGGCATACGACCTAAAGAGCAGACCATACTTTTGGATTACTAAATCGAATAAACTGTGTGATGGACAACTGATTGTTCACTTTCAAGATATAATTCAGCTCAAACTTCACCCGTTAATGCAAAAATGCAGATGTTAGTAGACTTAATTAGCATCGTGTTTATCACTCGCTAGGCCTGAATATATGCATCTTGACACAGTCCAACAAAGCCTCACTCCCAAGAGAATGACAAGTGTTACTGTTATTATTAGAGCGTCAACGCAAGTCGCGGTCAGAGGTGCTTACAGAACAGTCATCCTTAGTTTGTCAACAAGGTTAACGGCACTAGCCCGGTGGTTGTCATGACAACCGGATAGCACGGAGTTGTCCCCTACTTGATGACTATCACGTTCCCGCGTTCCCATCCCAAGGCCCCGAAACGGAAACAATCTTGATCTAGACATTGGAAAGCCATTGGGATAACAACGATGTGTACGACTAGAATGAACAGTGGTTCTTGTCTCAAGCAATCACGCGAAAGATGGTGTCCACAATCACACCGCTCGTTTTGAATATAAGTTAATCCATTTTCATCAGTTGTACCCCCACCCCCTAGTCAGATGGGCAGACTCATCTCAAGTCAGAGTAGCAACGAACGCATGAGTTGGTGTTTAAAATGATATTCGTGTTAACTGAAGCACCCCATCGTAAGTGATGTTCTCGAGGACGCTGAGTCCTAACCTTGAGAAGACTGACCGCAATCTTGGTTGGACTATCCGATGACTGCACAAACAACGATGACACCGGACAGAATGCGATGTTGAGTTAAGAGTAAATATGTAAAAGTATCTATAAGTGTAAATCAATACCATCTGGAGCCGGTAGCAGGAGGATGAACACAAGTACTAAGGTCACTATTGTTCAACTGACTGACACGAGCTGTTGCAGATCTGCTTATTGATCCAGATGAATACATATGTGAAACAGTGGATCCTATGGTGCACAGTCAGACGTAAAGGACACAAAGTGCAGACTCCACAGTTCACTTCTGTCAACCTAAGAACCATGTGTATCAATGATTTATTGATTCTCTCCAAATCCCTGTTATGCGTATAGATTTCTGACGATTGCCATATATACAGGTCAGTCAGTCCAACCATATCATCACAAAGCGTTGTCTGGATAGTATACAATTTCTCCTTCCGTCTGGTTCGCACTACGATAGGTATACTATAAAACTGACTAGTAGTTCACAAATCCTCTGTATTTTGCTACGTAACAGGCCTATATTCACAACAGTCATATGTTTCTCTCGAAACGTGCAAAGTGATCAGTAAGCAGTGTTAACGTGTGCCTGTTAAAAATCCACCACTGGAAAGTGACCGATAGGTGGTGTTGCACACTCCTTTCCCCGTAGGCTGTCACGTCGACTATAAATTTGAAAGTTATTCGACATTCGTTGTCTAACGTAGCAATCATGCCTCTTACGTCTCGCTAGAATGTACAGATGTACGACAATACCACCATGTGGAATACACCTGGTACCCCATGGTCGGCAATGCACACACACATCGGTGGGTAGAATACACTGAATGAATCATGATTTCAGTGGCCAACTGATTATAGACGTACATCACACCAAAGGGAATAATGAGGTAGCTATCTGTCCGCACGTTTGAACTGATAAAGTAACAGTGCTTTCAGGAAACACAGTAAGTCGATGGATTTCCGGCTGCCGATACGATAAAAATGGAAACAAAAGAACCGTCACTGCTGAGAGAAGTATCTGACACCTATGACAGCCACCTAGCACAATCCCCAATATAAGACGGAACAGGTTATAAACTGTCCTTTTGGAGGCTACATATTGTGGTCGTAATGACCGCAATTCATGTTCAAATATTCGTGAGGAGGGACTATCCATCAGAGATTAAGTTAGGTTACAGGTAAAACTGTGATGATCTTAAAACCAAATTAGCAAGATTATCACCACAAGTGATTGGTAACCGATTGGTAACCACTGTTGGTATTCCACATTTTCAACAGGTAAATTCCCTTGATATCCGCCAGCTTACGGCGGATTGTAAAAGCGAAGCAACTTTGACCATCTGTATAGTTATCTGTTCAAAAAATACGGATTACTTGCACCGATTCAGTTATCCACTGGGCGTGGTGTGTGTGTGTACCTACAGCCGACAATTGAACACCTCAGTGAAGTATGAAGCGTTATCGGCATTGACGAGAAAAGCAGGGAGATTGCCGACAGTTATCAGGGTTTGTCATCGAGCTTAGTACTGAAGAGGAAGCCAAACCATTGAAGCAGTATAACTTTTGCTGGGTATTATCACACAACATCCATGAAGAGAAGTTATCCTTACAGGAAGTCGTAAAATAGACATCTATCAAAGTATACGCTGTAAACATAATGCGACCGAAAAAGTCATAAAAGGGGAATGAGACTGTTCTCATTTTACTCCTACAGTCAATCCATTGGACACAAAGAGCAAAATGAAGTAACGTGGAACCACGTGCATGGCCAGATAGTTCAGTCTTCAAATTTACTCGACAAAAGTGAGTGGTAGTCACATTCACCTGCAAATGCATCGTGTGTACGAGAGTTGGAAGGTAAAACAGGCATGCACACACACACACACACATTGAGGACCTTAGGCTTAGAGAGTAGGTAAACGGAAAACACGTCATAATTGTGAACAACCCCGTTCAAATAGTCAGATACGTATGTGCATGTTCAAACATTGAGTGTTATGGCCCAATGCTGGCAGTGGTAAACGAAGAGGAAAAGGATGGAGAAAAAAGCGATTAAAGAGCAATGGGGATGGTGTTAATAGGAAGCGTAACCAACTCATGAGATATAAGTGTGTCAATGATCATGACAAACTGACCGATCTGAGATCATTCACAATCAGTGGTGTCGTTTGCGGATCAGTTCCCAGTCGTAGGTTCATAATCCGTGATCATGTAATTGTTTGGCTACCTATCAAAAGTTACATGAAGTAGCTCGGTGATGCCAATGCGACGCCCAATCAGGTGGTTTCAGTCTCGAACCTCCACTAGTGTGGGTGTGCCCACCTAGGTATGTGTAACGTGACAGCATCTATTTCCCGAGTAACAGAGTACGCGCCACCTGGTGGCAAACATCTTATGGTGTATAAGTCACCAGCCTAAATTTTTAACCACAAATGTTCAGTCAGTTTGCGGTAACCGTGATCTAATATGTTCAGTTATCTTTTAATACCGGATTTCCCCAATTTCAGTTCAATACTCATTTTGTCACACACATGTCAAATGGCCTACCTCGAAAAAACACTAAACTAAAGTAACGTTCTCAGTTAAGACTTCAGTTTTTCAAAAGGTTCATTGACGTACCCACCTTCGGTTAGATGAGTATCGCGACTGACGTAATCTAACTGGGGGAAACGTTGTCGACAGTTTTGACTCATTCTCTATATCGACGACGATAAACTAAAACGCCTCCAACAAAACACTTAGCACGTACAGAACCCAACGAGTCTGACAAGAACACCTGTCCGCCTACTGATCGCGAGCACTAGTTGATTCAGTTGTTGTCACTATCCCTTTGATGTAATCACGCCGAAAACCGGCTACACAATCACAGCTTATGGTGTGATTGTATTCCATAAACAATATCACATTCTCACGACTTTCCACACCGTCAGATCACAATGTGCCTGAAACGATCTGATTGTGCCAATCTTTGGTAAAAACCTTGAGTGCATTTTAGGTAAGCAGTTTATCACGAGTTAAACAGCCGAAAGCAGCCTTTTCATATAACACTTGTGTTGAATGTCAACAGAATGACAGAGAGGTACAGAGCTAGTAGTCACCCTGGACTGCGATTACATCAATCAATTTATAGATGACGTTGTTCTAGCTATATTCTGATTGTTTTTCTGAATACTCACGTGAATTATTAAACAGAAAGTAAACGGTGGCTGAAACACAGAATAACTGGTGTTTTCGAGAACGGGAACTTCACGAAACCGGATTAGTGGGACTGGTAGACTAGGTCACGATCATGGCGCGGAAACCTCTATTCCATTATCGAAATACAATCATGGGATCTCCATACCAACATAATGCAACAGAAATAAGTACATAAAGGGTGTGAATGGGATGTTAGTTTGATATCAGTCCTCTAGGAGGTAAACTGACTCATGTGAACAAAGTAGGGTAGAACTAGTGAATGGAAGACGTACAAAAAGACTACCTAATTCGGTCACGTGACTGCCGCCCACTTTCAAAGGTTTTGAAATAAAACATTATATCAAAAAAAATAATTTAAACTTGGTGCCATGTGAGCCGCATAGGGTGAACTAAAGCGAAAAGACCATCATTTAGGAGACTTGCCAAAATTAAACTATGAGCTGCTTACGAAGTGCACTATCCCTAACACCCAAAAGCAATCATCCATCCCCGTCCACTAAACTCGAGCTTTGGTTGTATTAAAGCACATTAGTGGCGCACACCCTTAACTGGTCAATGGACTGAACTGTGAATTTCTTATATAACGGTAGTATATGCGTTTGGCCACAAAGCTACATGTCAAACAAGATCCGCGGCGAGGCGAGAGCTTGGTTAAACCAAAGGAAGTCATCTTGACAAAGAATTCCGAAGAAATTCCGGAAGATAACTAGTAGGGTGTTGTTTGATTAGGACAAGAACAAAACCAACTTAACTTACAACAGTTGATAGGAAGGTGAAACGCGTGGTATGCAATCTGTTTACACACTGCTTAACGTTCTCACCGAGCGGAAGGATTGTATAATGCGGGGCGAAAGTAGTCTGCGTTCTTTTAAAAAGTGGTCTACACGCAAACACAACGTTAATGCATTTCCATCAACTCAGATACTCACGGTGGTCGACTGGAGTATTTATGGAAACTTGCATCCCTTACAAACTACGCCCGGATTGGGGAAACGTGGCTGCTCAATGTTGAGGCCACCGTCCCAAGGCATGTAGCAGCAGTGTACTCAAGTAACACGTACGTTAGTCACCAGCAGCGAACAAAATATCTTGTAGTCTTCCAACGACATTGTAAACACTTTGTGTATGACGGTTGGCAAATTGTGATGACAGAGGCGGCTGGGTCTTGAAGACTCTCGTGCGCAATGTTTGCATCCGGTTGCCGAGGCAATCGCTTCCCAGAATAGACAATCAGTGGAAAAGAATAAGCAGATGACGACACGATCGTCATGTGTTTACGGAACTAACTGATTAGGAGTAAACAATCTAAAATGAAAGTCACTTTAATAAAATGTGGATGTACATAATACCATTAAACTTTGGTTCTCTTCATTGAAACTTGAGAGGCGGTCGTTACTAACAACACTCATTGTAACCTTTCAGACAGCCATTTGGGGTAACAGTTTTATGTCCACAAAAGTGTGCTTTCCTACCTTAATCGTTCAATATTGTCTGACATTGTCATGCCGTTTTGCATCCCCTATTGATAACTGTGATATTTTCGAATAGACCAGCAAAGTAGATTAGACTATGCTAAACGGTCAACCTTATCCATGACACAAAATGCGGGCTTCAGTACGATCGTAATAGGTTGTCTAAATTGACCAACTCTACCCAACCGCCATCAGTTATTCCACTCTTCAACATCAGAATCCTTATTCGTGATCGGAAGAAAACAGTTGGGTGTATGGAAGGTCGATAAAAATCGTATACGCAATTCATTTACTCAGATAACAAGTGGTACCTCTCTAAATCAACCACTAACCAGCATATGATCAATTTGGCGGCGAAACATCTCATAAACCTCTGCGAGAGGTATCCCAATGTTTTGCCGATTGTTGTCACACGTCCCAAGCTGAGGAAGTGCAACTGAATTCAGACCAGAAGTGTACAACCTTCGGAATACCTCGGTGTTAAATTTCCTGTGTGAATTATGGTGGGTTGCCACTTAAGAGAATCATCACCGCGCCAAAATAATATGAATCTTTAAAAAGTCCCAACATTTTAAGAGGGTTTGTTTTTGAAGCGGGTTAGCCAATATGAACGAATCGGAAACATCGACGGTGGTGTATTGTTTCGGGTGTGGCTAATTATCACAGGGGTTGGTTTACAGTGGTTCTGTTAACAGTCCAGAGGATCGACATACGCCAGTTGTTGGTTCTTTTTTTGAGGCTAACTAGCCAACGCACTACCCATCGCCGTTTATCAATGCGTATATTCTGTTGATCGCACCATTTTCCCCTTTTTACCGAGGACGTGGATCTGTTGGAGGCGGGAAGACACAAAGCTCATCTGGTGAATTGACTTGAGCCCATTTTTTTTACAACATTTTTGAGTATGTTTCATAGCTGTATCGAATATTGATTCCGTGACTCAACCGGCAAATAGAGTGAATAGCATGACTTCAGTTTATGTGGAGTGAATATGATATATCGAGTGGAATGATTGTAAATAAACGTAGAAATGTAATACTAGAAAAACTTTCAACTGTTTTAATCGATCGTAATACTTGCAAAACAGGTGGATTGATGATCAACTGAATTAAACTAGGGGGAATAGAGTAACAGTTTATCTTTTATCCAACCAGTAAACGTTTAGACAAGTTGCATGGAAATATCAGTAGAAACCATTTAAACAACCACATCTATTTGTTTACCAATAAAACTATTCGCTTGGTAAGTATCCGTCAGTCCACACAACCAATAAAATCTTATGACGAAGTCTAAGTCCCGTTTGATCAGCTTTCTCGCAAACACAGATGGTTCATCCGTTGCTGATGTCCAGATAGTAAACAAACGTGGTGGTAACGAGCAATACGAGTTAAATGACAATCACACAACGCCTAAAGAATTAATGCTGCTGCCCAGTGTAGCCCATATAGTCAGAATTGCCGTTTGTCTGTCCAATCTAGGAAGCTCAGTCATCGATCACTCGCCCGCCAGAACACTGACAAAACACCCAAGCTATTCCGGTATCAGAGGGCAGCCACGCTGTTGGTGGCAAGGGCATTTCAAATGAAGAGGACGGTGGACGGGCTGTCAAGCAAATTGCATGATGCGCAACATGACATGAGGCAGAAAGTAGTGGAGGGCAAGCAGAGGGCGCCTCTAGTATTGCTTTAATTTGAGGCGAAACGGGTGCTCGTTCAGGCTGAATAGTGACGAGGATAGTAGGTTTGACAGGACATTACGCTTGACCCGGCCTGAGAATATCCACACAGTTGGTCGTTTGACAGTACACGCAGCACGCGTCAGACTCCAGAGATCATAACTGAGATTGCGGGTACTGAGTGTTAAGAGATTATTGGTTAAAGTCTATATGACGCGAAGCGTTTATCAATAACCCATAGAGAGTGTGAAACGAAGGTCACTATTGGATAATAGCCCGACGAACATATGTTTGCTTCCTTACAGCACTTATGATCACCATGACAACTTTCCAACGTGAACAGGTGAGTTGATCAGTTAGATTGGCAAATTGCTGGACTAATGTTTTGCTTATCCAAGGTTAACGTAAGTACGTTCATCTGTTAGAAAGCGATCTACTGATTTACCTATCCAAGACAGTAAAAGGTAAATAAATGTCGCTTATGATAGGTGACAACTCGTTGTCATAGTTCTGGATATCCATAGATAAGATGGTTCCTATAGCTTCCGCAGATAAATCTCTAACCACTGCTTCTTTATGGCAGATGTCATGGAGAAACTGGAGAGCTGCTAATCGCAACTCTCGAGCGAGATAACACACGAACCGGCGTGAAAAGTTCAGTGGATAAGTTGACTGATTGAACACCAGTCGTGGATTGCAGAAAAAACTTGCTGGGCATTGACCCCCAACAGATACAGCAGAATACATACGATCGTGTGGCTTCTTGTGTGCAATTTAGATATTCGCACCCTCTCTCACCACGGAGAAACTTGAAGAAAGTTGACGGCCATCGCCCTACCTCGAACGAGAAATTAAGGCCTCAATTAGGAGAATCCATCTGAAGGATGCACGAACGGACATAATTTGTGCTTCATTACCAGCCAAATTCCCGAATCAAAGAGTTTAAGATGAAGATCCTGAACTCAACCGTCACGCCGTCTGTGCAGTTGGCAACTACCATAATCAAATGGTGATTAGAATTTTCCATTTGTTGTTCAACGCAGTACCCTATGTTACGTTTCATGTTATATATGCTAGATGTTTTCCTAATTTACGATATCCTGATATCTTCGTGCAGCTTGATTGTCTTTCCGATGATCCGACATTAAGTTGGCCTGATGCACGGGGGTTATGCTCTGGTTTTCCTCCATATCGCCAGAGTAGTCCAAACTAAGCTGATCGCACTAGATTGATGGGGCGGAGAGCGGAAAGGGAAGCAGTACACCAGCATCCCGATAATGTGCGAGAGCTCACGTTGACAGACGTCCTAATCAAGTCAGGTCAGAGAACACTCTGTGTACATCACATGACAAAATGATATTGGAACATGCGAATGTTATCGGAATATCTTAAAGTAGGAAAGATGTTGAAAAGCTCAACGGTATGAAAACCTTTAGGCCAGTGCTTAGTTCCCATGTTGAATCAATAAAAATTACGACTGCTAAAGGGTATCTCTGAGATACAGTAGCGGACAGGGAACATTACATCCACTTTTGTGCTTTAAGTGTCTACTGAAGTACTCATTTTATCAAAACAGTACCTTATAGGGCCTGTATTTAATAACCGTTTATTTCTCTCTGTTAACTGGCTAGTAAATTCAGCAGCCCATATGTTGGATAACCACAGGAGGTGATGAGGCCGCACAACCGATCACTGTTCATCAACCGTTCGTTTGTCACATTCTCATCAAGCACTGTGACCTGCTGTCGGTACTTCGGCAGGTTGACCAACAGAGTTGACATATCCCGCAGAATAGTGCGTACTACACACGGTGCTGTGCACACAGACACTAACACACAGACATATACTTTCCCATTATAGACCATGATGCACAACTGCGTGACAAAAAGCAACTAAGCGTACAACGCAAGACCAAAACGCAGCGTGACCTCACATGTTAACGAAATTCAGATAAGACAGCATCTGTGTATCTGCATGCCGTCTGTCAGTATACAAAAGAATGTGTCGAGCACAAGACGACAAACACACCGATGGGCCGGAAAGAGTATTCACACTTGCATAGATAGGGTGATATCAACGGGTTGGGGACAACTTAATGAATATCACCTTAGTTGCTATCCCTGTACCGTAGACCATTTTGTAGCATTCCACAACGGAACGTAATCGAACTCTCTTAAGTGCAGTTTGCTATGGATCAGTACAGGAGATCGGCTAGTCAAGCGAGTGACACATCCAGAATGAACCAATCTGCATATACACAATTATCCGGTTAACAATGGGCTTTACATTTTGTAATGGGGAGAAACACAGTTACTCACTGTGAGCCTTTTAGACTCATCTGGAAAGTTGAACAGGTTAATGTTTTGGGTTTTGCACCACGTTACATTTGCATTAATGTGGCATACTGAGCAACGTAATAAACCTAGACAAGAAAGGTTGCAGTAACCGAAGCTTCAACTCGAAGCCGTGCGACTGATAATCAGTGACTCTATCACCTACTTAACTCACGAAAAATTTATATCAGCAATTAGCACAACGCACTGTTCAGTTAGTTTGATTTTGTGTTTGTATGTTGTTCGGGATTTAAAGACGAGCTGTTTGCTTCATGCTTTGCACCTAAAAATGTACGCCATCTTTCAATTTGAAAATAATACACAAATACTGTTCCACTACTACGAGGTATAGCAGTTGTACGAACTTCATAATGCGAGAAAGTAATTTCACGAGACTGTGTATTTCAAATGTCGGCGGTCCCCAGAGTGAATGCAGGAAAAATTGGTGGAAGTGTCGCTTACCCTGTAAACAAAATTGTTTTGACTAGTCATTGCTATCACAGTATATTCCGAAATGTCAGTAAAAACGCGGTCATATGGCCTAACGGGATAAATCGACCATAATGGATTGAACACGATTTGTAGAACGAAACGTGACGGTACATAGTAGCGGCTAGTATGTGGACATAAATTATCTTCATTCACAGACCACAACTAAAAATGACGACAGCACTAATGTGATCTGCTACCATGCGAGCAGCATGTGTCAACATTTGTAAACCCACTTAGATCAAACGACTGGTATTGCTATATATAGGACTAACGCTTAGCTAACAGACTGCAACATACTTTCCTTTGTAAGTGACCCAACAAAACAGAGGAAGTTTCTACTTTACGTAGACCCTGGTGTGATGTATTATGAAATACCCCTTCAGTTGTCCGTAGAATATTAATCTATTTGTTGGTTATGTTTTCACTGATTTTTCTCCCTCACGTTCGTGGGTAACTTTCCAAAGTTGCATTAACCCTTTTCACGGCTGGGAAGACAGAGTGCGTTATTACGAACTACCCACAACTGACCACAGCTTTAGCATTCAGATAGACTTTCAAGCTAGCACCTTTTGAAAAGCACTAGACTCGTGTTCCATCTTTTGTTATAGTTCAGCACTAGCACACAACCATACCATGATCGGATGGTAAGGCCGGCCGCGTTTTCATGAGGCAACCGTGTTGACCACTGCATTATTGACCTAGCAGTGGACACGACCGAATTGCTATGCACAAACGCCCGGTCAAATTCGCTTGTAATTAATGGTCAGGTTGCCCGACCTCTTGCCTTCCAAAGGGGCTGGTTGAAAAGTCCGCGGGAATGCGAAAGTTGTGGTCAGTTGTAAGTGATGCTCAGTTCATAGCAAACGAACTCACATGCTACTCACCAAGAGTGGTTGCGCAAATTTTACGTTCGAAAAACCAGGGAGACGCTACACATTTTTCACACTCAGCCAAGCATTCTGCCGGTGCCAAGGGGTACAACGTTATTCATTACTTGATGGCTATGATAACAAACAACCGCACAAGTCACTTACCAAAGACTTGTCGTCGAAAGGCTACACTTAAAACAAGCAGAGACACGATGCAGTTGCAGCACGTCCAGCGAAGTTGTTGTGAACCAAATGTGAGGGCCAATGAAGCACACGTATTACTGTCACTTCGCACAAACATCAAACCGTTCGATCAAAAGGTAGTCACCTATTGGATCACAGGCAAACGGCGCTCAGGTACAAACCTTGAAGTCTATCACGAATATTACACAATTCGTTTAAAAGACCTGGCGACGAGAAGGAATCCGATTCTACATTGTCCAGATCGGCAGGTGGACACAGACCCAAACATTCTTGGCGCACTATCATAAGTATTAGTGTACATGCCTGAGGACAAACTGAGTGCTAAATCAAGGCCACGAAACAAACTCAGGGAGTAAAAAGAATAAGTTGACAAAGACAAGGCAAAACGCGTGGCAGGATAAAGAGCGAAAGCACGGAGGGAAAACTCATTTTGTCAGATTTATACTGTAGATAATTTCGTATATTTTTGTTACATCCGTTAGATTATTTGCCACTATTTCTCGCAGCTTTTGCATTCACACAAAAATTTCAGCTGAGCTCTGTTCAGCAGTGTATACCCATATCTCGCTTGAAGAATGAACTCCGCCCAGGTTTTCAAGTAGTACATTTGTGAGCAATGTTCATAGTTTTTAATTGAGAAAATTGTGAACACTAGCAGCTAAAAACGAGGTTCACAAAAAGCACAGTACCTCAATAATCTTTGTCGCCAGTTGTACGATCAAACTGTGCCGATAATTTGCCACCTAAGTGTACCACCAGACATGATATGCACCAAAGTGGGGTCAATTATTGAACCGTTGTTCCATTCAGCCTGTCGTGTCCAGGTTATGATGTGTTTCACGTAATGGATTATACAACAAAGTTAAGCCAACCCGTCGTGCCGGGGAGCTCGAGGGAGAATGGAAAAATATACCTTTACATACATGATACTGCAGTGGAAATGGCTGTTTGTTCGGAAAGAAGTTAGCAGCTCTAATAGCAGTTGTACGTCCTGTTCCAATGCGGAAGGTCATTTTTGGTAGGTAGTATACCATTGCCAGATTTTACATCCGATGTACTGCGCAGCAGGCAGTGATAGAACTAGTGCCTAGTCGAAGTGCATCAACAGATGTTCTTGTTCTTTTGAAATTCCCGTATCTTTGTGTGTACAAGTGAAATATTTGGTTATTCAAAGAGACGGACGACCATCATCCCACATGGCAACTCCCCCCCACGTTCACCTACAGCTCCTACACGAACTTGGCTACTGTTAACCATGACCTTTCGGTTGTCCTCACCTTGTTTGATCAGGCAAGCAGCGCACCAATATGAGTACGTCGTTCGAACTCAAACCCATTGACATAAAACCTACAGTAATAATACAGCAATAACCAATCAGTTCCGAGAATTTTAAATTCTGACACTCTCTCGTGATCTGGATAAGATCCGTTAGGTCTGTCTGTTCTCACACTAACACCCGTTGAAAACCTGAAACCTCGAGAGCTGATAATGGGATAGGAGGGCATATCTAGGTTTGTCTATGGACGTAAATATATTGTCAACAAAAACTGAGAATCCGAGATGGACTGTGTCTATCCGCATAAACGGGGTGAAGGGAAGTCAACTTCAGTAACACACAAAGTCTCCCGTCACAACCGATGCTCACAGAATGGATGGCCGAGTGGATAAGAGCTTTGGCTCGTAACGCGAAGGCTCAATGGTCCGACCCCCCATTCAGACTATATCTACCTGGTGAGTCCAAACAAAGACGAAACCGGTTGCTGAGTGTCGGTTTGATGATGAGCATCAGAAGTCATTATGAACTCGTGAAGGTTTACTTTTCAAAGTCAGGTAGGGCATGACGTACACTACCAGTCAAAAAAGAAACCTCATTTGGGACACGATAAGCAGTCAACACTAGCGTTGCTTGTATCACACCACAATTCGATCACAACGTAATGCTGCCAAATATTCTGGACCAAACCCGCTTGAAATTCAGCGAGGCAGTTCACTGCGAAGTTGAACAACGATCCAACCAGTTACAGTAGCCCAAGCTCAACCATGAGCGCTGGTAACCCTCACTACCTGACTAAATCACTTCTCCAGTGGTCGGCTTTGGGGAAATTGTGGTAGCAAATTATTGTGATTAGTCGTTAAAATTCGACGTTGGCACCACATAACGTGACCTCAAACACTTCATTGTGGTTTGTGAAAGTTTCAAAGCTTTAGCAACCTAACTGTACCTACTCGGAACGCATTGATAGCCAACCACTTCAAATTTCTGTAGGGCATGATGCACCTACCCATGTGCATAACCAGGACGTCGAATGGGTATCTCATGATGTGTTGTTTAATTGTACGTAAACATGTCATGGTGAAACGTGTGAAAGTGCGATCTGACAATGCGCATAAGGAAGTTCATCATTATGGGTATGAGAGTATTATCGAAATGGCTGTCTGGAAAAAAGGGAGGAAGTAACGTAAATACTGGTTGTCTGTCATATCACATCAGTTTTGCCAAAGAGTACACGTACACCAGTGTGTCTTCATACTCGCCCTATTCGCTCAATAGTTTGTAAAAACTGTTACTTCGAAGAGTTGCAGTGGTACAGAGGAGACTACAGTACACAAGATAGCTGAAAAACATCACATACTGTTGAGTGAGTTATAACTTCTACGTTTGTACTACGAGATTTGTTGCACGGCATACCCCCAGGTCTTTGGTTATCCCCCAGCATAGGGCTTCCAGAGTAAAACTGAATATTTTCCCAATAGGACCCCTTCGACAAACCTGATACTCGATCCCATAAAAGCGTATAAGGTCGATTGGGTTCAGAAAGTTTGGTGCACTAATGAAGAACAGAAGCGATGGAATGTGATCCAAGGCGAAGGAAAACTCAGTGCAAGTCACTTATGGATGGACACCCAGGAAAAATGAAAAATTTACGTCGGCCGATTGGGACCACAGGCGAAATATTACAGGTATTGATGCAACCCAAAGTATAATACTGACTGTTTATGAAATAAATACTTAGGAGCGGTCACATATTTGTAACTTAACAGGCACCATTTAAACAAACTCAGTTATATTCTGGCGCAATCCTGTTTACATTACTGTACATAAAAATACCCATTTGTTTGCTCTGCAGATGTGGTCTCGAAAAACGTTTCTGCAAATCGGTCAGCGTGTCCGAAAGTGGGTCAGGTTTACGCGCGTTGGAGAAGCTAACAGTAAAGTACAATACTTCCGCCCGGCCTTATAGTGTAAATCAATGAACGATTCCCGCTTGTAGTGCAAAATGCAAGGAACGTACGACCATGCTGATTGATTTAAACAGGATAGGCCGATTGCACATATACATACCTCAGGTTGACTGACAGACAGACAAGAAATAGTAGGAACATGCACGCCACTCCCACATTTTGGTTTTCTACCCCTGAGTTCATCTGAATGAATCACCGTGACAAACTGCCCTGCATGAACGTCAACAGCACAGTCATCACCACCTCCACTAAAATAGGACCAGCCAAACCGTCAATACCAAAGTTGACGTCATGAGTAGCGAACTGAATCTCATTTCTGGTGGATGATTGTGTGACCTAAAAATCTGTTAAATAGCGAATTGCGGAATAAATGAGGATGATATTTGACCGTCTGGAAGAACACAGTAAAACCCAGTCAGCTGAGTGTGTTCTACGGCGTATGAGTGTCAGTGAACTGGAAGCATGAAGAGAATGCACAGTAGTAATAGCTGCTTGTTGGAATCTCCATCCATTGAGTTGGATTCCGTTTAACTCAAATGCATACTCAAAAGGTGTCCAGTTAAGTAGGAATTTAGCAGAGGTAAGGGTGAACCGAACTGTCTGGAACTCGGAGGTCAGAGAATTTCAGTTGATAACGACCAGACGGCCGAGTGCATTTGCGTCGTACAAAATGAGAGGTAAATTCATACAGATCCCCTGGATTGAAAGGTGACCATAAGAGCAAAACCGAAATGTATCTAAACTAGACAACTATCTGTTGTGTGCATCTTCATAGGTAATCGTCCACAAACTTCGAATAGAATCAACTGCTTGCAAAAACGCCCATTATTCAACAAGCATGACGCTTCGGTGTGCCGAACGGTTGCCTGTTGAAGCCGCGCTCAGAAACGATTTGCATTTTCGACTGAGTTAGATGTTATGCGTTTTGTTTAGGTGCACTTTTCCGCACTCATCTCGTCATTGAGATGATAGGATCGATGAAATACAGCTTCAAGTGAATGAGAAAACGAAAACCGAACTAGACTGGGAGGCCGGGGATGGGAACCAATAAAGTGATACTATCAAACATGAGTAAACGACAAACAGCTCTGTCGCCACAACACTCATCAGACTACTAACCTGAACTTATTTAAAAGAACCGGATATTAGGCTGATGGCCATTCAATTCGCATCACGGAAAACCAATTACAGTCAATGTCGGTGAAGCGTGTGTGTATGTGTGACGTAGGTAGTGTTCGTCCTGACGATAAATAACGGAGAACTGAACCAATATGAGCCCCCATTCAGCGACAATAATATCGGTTTTCAAATATGAGGTTTTTGAACAAATCTGGGCAGGGTGATATTAATCAGTCCATGTGTGATCAAAGAAACTATATGACTCAACCATAGAAACTATTTAGGTTCGGATATGTTTGTAATCTCAACAATAGGTGAAACGTGTAATCTAAATGAAAGTTGCAATGTTTGCAGATCTGAGGTAGTAATTTGTTTTAAAGCTGAACATCACCCACACCTGATCGCAGTCTTCGCATTCAAATAAGCCTTTCGGTTAGCCCACTGGACTCGAGTTTCGCTCTTATTAGAGCCCATCAGTAGTGCATATCCTTGTCCGGATCAGAGTTTGCACTCTGATCCTCGTGCTTGTGAGACTGGCGTGTTAATCACAACGCCAGCAACCGCACAATAGGCATGATTAGTTTCACACACACACACACACACACACACACACACACACCGAGTAGATGCCTGGGTCACCGGAATGCTATAGGGATAGTTCGAGACTATCAGGTGTCTCCAGACTACGGATTGTGAAGAAGCCTTCCGTGAAAGTCAATTGTTAAATCAACCGGCTGGGTCGATTACTAATAAGTCGCAGATGATGAGTGATAGTGCAAACCGTATATTTTAGCAACAACCAACAAATGGAATCTTTGTGAAATGTGACATATCTGTTGACGATAGTGCGACATAGCGCAAGTTACCAGCCAGTTAAACAATCTCGTCCGTCAGAGGGAAGCACATGACTTCTTGGATCACTTCTTCAAAATGGCAAATGGCCGCCGACAACCATGGGATCATGATTCTTTGCAACATTACGTTGACTTGAAGAAAAGTTTCCGTCGGTCTACTAGTCGATTTTTCGGTACAGATACACAATTCTCGTTTTGTCATTTGCTATTAGGTTTTATACACTTTGCACGGCTAGGGAACTATCTACACTAGAAGAATTTCGTCAGGTATAGAATCAACCAGCCAGCTGATGAATGGAAGTTCAAAGTTGGCTGCACGCTAGACAATAACCTCCTAGTGGGAAAACAAGTTTCGAGGAAACCGCATACTCTACTACAGCATGGCCACACAAGCGAGTGGGAGTATAAACAAGTACATCAAGAATGACAGGTCCACCCAAACTATGCAAAACCGCTGTTCTGTTAAGGTCCGTCTTTACCATGGATGATTCAACGTACCACAACTTAGCTCGATAGCTGGCTCAGTTTCTTGAACCCATCCGTAAAACCATCAGCTCCTGTTCTCTGAAGGATTCTTCTGAGTTACGTGATATTTTAGAGGATATTTCGGTGAGTTCCACACAAAGGCCGCGTTCAACTAGCGTTGACACACTATTCACATGTCCCTTTGCATCAGACTACTGATAGGCCAATTAATTCATTCTGCTTCGGAACATTTATTTACTTATTTCTGCTGGTTACCTTAAAGGACTAATTCCTATATGCATGGGACACATCCGGTTCGAGTTCGATAGACATACAATGTCGGTTGGGTAGTAATATGCAGCCCCATACTGACTGATTCTTTCTTCGGAATAGTCGAAGGTGAATTATCTGTTTGTACTGGTCTTTCCTTGTTTTATAAACGTCAGGTCAACGACAATTTAATATCTACCGATTGCGATCATTTTATGACTGTTTTATGCCAGTTTACTTCCATTCACTGAAACATGTCACCTCTAAGGAAAGGTTAGATGACACATTGCCCTTCTTTAATATTCTGATTCCTAGACGATCAGATGGTAAACTTGGCAGGTCCGTTTATCAGAAAGCCATATGGAGCGGAAAGTATTTACAGTCTGCTTCATGTGCGCCCATGGATTAAAAAAACGTGATTTTGTTCGAACGCTCCTCCATCAGACAAGAAAATTATGCACGACCGATTGCTTAACGTCTGAACAGGAGATCCCAAGGAAGGTTTTGCTTGGAAACGGGTATTCAGTCAAGTGTGTTGAAATTCATTACGCAGAGCGCGTAGTGAAGCCCCAACCGCAATCAATGCCGAAGAAGCAGATTTTCATCAACCTGTCCTACACGATGCTCAACATGTAAGTCGAAATCTGCGACATGCCACTGATCGCACTTACCCCACGAGAGAATTGCATATGGTGCTTCCACCTGCAAGATTATTCTCTGAAGCCTCCCTCATTTTCTCAGAAAATTCAGCATATCATATTATCTGGCAGTCCATTAACAGTTACGGTGACGAATACATTGGCAGAACGGACAGAAAACTACGGCAGAGAAAGAACCATAAACCAAGTGATTAGTACAAGCGATGACTACGAGGATCGATGTCTCAATATCCGAACGGAAATCCGGTATTTTCGACCACGATGCACTTAATCACAACAGGCCATATGGTTAATCCCGTCACTTCATTTGTGAAACTACTACGCAATCGCAAGATCAAGATGGTGGTGGTGGTTTCTGAGGCGTTGCTAATCGATCGTTATACAACGGCTCGTCACTGACGCAATCCATCTTGCCGTCCGTCCACCTCAAATTGGTGTGACTATCGTCCACTTCACTGGACTTGTCGCCATGCCCTAAACCCGTGACCGAATGACGAGAGTAAACGAAATACATACATCTTGTAGAGCATGTCTTCTTGTCGCCTTGATGAATTACCAACACCACGTGACACTCATCCCACCAGCATTTACTGCAAATAATATATCGGTTGACTGGCTTGTGCAGGATACTAGTTGGAGAGTCGGAAATAGAGATTGGATAATTGTTAAGACTAGACATACACACTCACGAACAGAATGAGTTACAGCATTAGAACTGCACAGGTCAGAGATACACAGAGTTCGCTCGTGAGGAAAAAACATGACCAAGGTCATTTAGCATCAGACAGTCGGCTGGGGCCTGACGTGAAGAAGTGCACGAAGTGCACCTTCCACTTGTTGCACTCTCACAGGCAATCGCCAGCTCAAACTGAGTGAGACAGCCTGTTACCGTTGTTTACGTTAGTTTATCGATCACCTACAAGACCTTTGCTCATTCACCCGACCTAACACACTTCCATCGAATTCGGCATGCTGGCAGAAAGATTACAGCCGGACAGTTGGAAGCGGTGGATATTGAACAGGTGTGGCTTCGTTGTTAGAAAAGTACTCAAGTGTCACGGATGAATGCATAATACGAGAGTCGGTCGGGTCTATGCAAAACTGTAGCGAACTGAGAGCGAGAATAGTTGCTTTTTCACATCAGATCCCGTTCGACTAGCCGATCTTGGTCATTTTTGTTCACTAATAGATTACATGCATGTTTGATGAGAGCGGTCCGAGCGCTAGGGATCATCCTGACCATCATTTGTTTAAGGGTGTACAGGTCATCTCTTCCAGTCTTGAACGGGTGAAAGTACGTTATCAAGGCCGTTTCACAGATATGTCCCAGTTTGCTCGGTCACTAGTATCAAGATTCGTCGTAATCTGCTAGAATACTTGACTCACATTATTTGGTGTACATCAGTTTCCCGAAGCACCGGTTTTACTCCTGATTATAGTATATCGTGCTACGAGGACGGACGAGCGATAACGATTGTTGTACTTCTTAGCACGACCATGTGCAATAAATGGAATCCATGCAAAAATGCTTTATCTTTTTACGAAACTAACAATTACACACAATACTGGCTCACCACTAACACGCCCTTAGACAAATGATGTTCACATAATTTAGCTTAATGTTACTGCAAGCTTCAATTCTCAAACAAAACTGGTCAATCCCAACCATAGGCCAATCATATTGATTCACTGAATTCAACGTTAGACTGTGTGGATTCCAGAAGGAGTTTCAAGGACCACTCTCATAGAGGTTTCAACCTGTATATGGATAATGTGTGCCAATCCTACAGTTACAATCTACAGTCAACATATCTAGATGAATGTAGATAAGTGTTTTTTAGATCGCATTTATTTCAAACCTTATGAATAAAACTGACTTCTCCTAGCAGGTTAGCCCTTTCTGGACATTTGTTTCACTTTAGGAAATGCACACTCAGGGTAACAATTAAAGGCTAACTCTTTAGTGCAATGTTGTTCTGTCGACTGACTTCCGTCATATCTCAACCATGCCGATGGCAGTCGTATATTGTGAACCCGTCCCCGTTAACTTCCGATTCGTAATCATGTATCACACGGACCCGGAAAATAGTCGTAAGAGCACGTTCGAATTCCGGTCTTGCGTTGTGGCAACAAGACCGTACACAGATGCGCGCATACACACACACACACACACACAACGCGATATTTCTAGTCCAAATTTCACCCATCTAAGGTCTGGTTCTCTTGAATGCCACAGAGACGCACAAACCAATTCCAAACGCGGTTAAAATGTAATCATACGAGCAAGCACACACACACACATGTGGGGAAAGAGAAAGAAAGGAACATTCACCAATATGTAGTTGTGACATATATAACACCTGGTTTTGTTAAAAGGGTTGTGTCAGATTAAAAAGCTGAGGGTTTGGGTGCCCAAGTGCACAGCGTGTGGGGAGAGTTGCGGTATATTCTGGACCGGCACACGAGAGGATTTGCCATGGATGAAAAGCTGGCAGAATAATCCAAAATTCTATTACGTAGTACAACATTGTTTCTGACACAGCATCACCCAAGGAACACAGTGTGAATAAATCTGAAGAAACGTACTATGAACAGTGGGCGAGTGTTGTCAAAGCCCGAAATGTTCAAACTGGAGTCGGTCTCTCGTTTGGAAGCCACAAAGGTTATCCATTCTTAATAAAAATATGCACCAAAAATTCCCACGGATAGACAGTCAACACTACTGCCAGTTCTCGTGCGGACTTCTTCATGAATAGACCAGGAGGACATCCAAGGGTGTAACCTCCATCTAATTGGGGTGCATATTATCCCTCAAGTCATCGATCAGTTCGTTTGCGTACAGGTGCTTTGTGGCTGCATGACAAACTCGATTGTTCATGCGCCACCTGTCTTAACTAGCAGTGCTACACTACCTATGGATGACATCCACTCGGTAGCTTGAATGCACGTCACCTGCAGTTGCCTGATCGTACGGTTCTGATTGTTAGAACGGTCATCTGCTGCGCTCCTGGCGATCCGACGGACAACTGGGTTATGGAGATCAAACCAGTTTGAAAAATCGAAACTGTAAAATCAAGTGAAAATGATGTGGGTGCACCCAGTTCATCTGTGAATATGAAGGGTAGAATCTGCCATGAATAAAATTGGGTAATAATTATCTAGATTGAACATCACCCACAATTAATCGCAGCTGTCGCACTCCCATAGGCTTTCCAGTCGGCCCATTCCAAAAAGAAACACTCACAAGTGAAAGTGGTTGAGTGCCCACATATGATGTTTCAATCGTGGCTAATGTGAGGTCAATAGCGCAGTGGTCAACACGGTTGTCTCACGAAAGCTTGGCCAGAGTTCTGATCCCGGCAGTGGCAAGGATATACATTACTGATGGGCTCTAATGAAACCGCAACTTGAGTCTAGTGCTCGTTTTTGAAAGGAGCCGACTGGAAAGTCTATGGTTAATGTTCTAATCGAAAATCAAAATCCCCTACTACTCATTAGTAATAATTATCTGTTGCCTCATACAATGGTAGTTCGGCTTTGCACAGAAAAGAGTGTAAATTAGAATCGGCGATATCAGACAGATAGCAAGAATATGCATCATTGCTGAAAGGGTTCACCAAAGCCACGAACATTAACAGCAGCTATACAGCCGACATTCAGAAAGCCCCCCATAGACACTTCAATGAAAGATTTCCAGATTTGATAATGGACCACACTTAATGGGATAGCAAACCACTTTGCTAGCCCTAACTTGAGCGCAAGAATTTATGGATGGCAATAAGTGGAAAATCGCTAGAAGATTTCGGCTACACACAAAAAAAGAGAGTACCTATCTCTCATTGAAAAAGTCACAGGGATCGTACTGTCATTTGTTTCAACAGATGAGATCCCGGACGGGCTTCCGTTGTGAACAATTGCAAGTTCACCTATCACGCTAGAACTGTGTGCATTTTGCAGTTTCAACCCAGGTTTTTCTGTCATATATGTTTTGGGACTAATTAACTCTCTATGGTCAGTGCAATAAGGACTCTAGTAGTTCGCCCGATACGAAAACAGTCATAACATCAACATTTTTGGCCATAACATTGGAGTGAATCTGACGTCCATAATGAGTTATTCCAAGAGGAGGAGGATGCTCAAGACAGTTTGTGCGCTTATATTACAAGATACAGTCATCCACAACCCTTCAACAATTCACAGTTCATCGGAGATAGACAGTTCCCCACCACCTTGCCAGGTGTGTTGGATACGTCATTCATACTTTACGAATGTTCCAGTTCATACGACAGAGTCAAAGAGTTATTGACAGCGTTTCGCATTTTCAAGGATGGTAAGCCTGGCGACTTCCTTTCTAGATATCCTGGTCAGTGTTGACATTGTTGTAGACCACAGTAACCTGTGGATCCACTCTGAAGCAGCTTTAGTGCTTCATAATTTAGTTATCTGAGCCGAATGTCATGAGTGTTATCACCGAGGATTTTCCATTAAACTGGATCATAAGATTTCACAGAGTAGACAATCCTCGTGGAATATCTTTCGCGTTCATAGCTTGACATGTCCGTAAACCGTCTTTTGGATTGAAAGCTGTGAACCGATTAATCCACCATCGGCAACCAATATGACGAAGTATAGTGATGAGGAACAATTTTTTAATGTCAAGATTGACCTATCCGAATGAGGACGGACTAGCAATGAATGTGCGTTTATGAACGGTATTAGCAGCCTCAATTTAGATAACTGCATGTAATGGCTCAGTAATTAGGGTAACCCTCGTACATGGGCAGTGAGATAAACTGAGGAGCGTAGGAAAAAGCTATGAGTTTGAGTACTGTCTTAGTTGTAAAAAAACCGACAACCTTCCTCCTTCTGCATTAACAAAATGGCAGACATTACTCTGAACTGGCCTCCTATAGATGATTATTGATGAATCTGAAGAAAGAGTTGTGTCCCCGAACTACTGAACATCGTGAACACGGTAGTGCTTGCGAAGATTAATTTGAATGGCACTGATGGGATCATGCCTATTTCTATATGATCCTCAGCAGTCTCGAGTCGGGTCAGATACTACAGTCATAATGGGCCTCGAGCGAAAAGTTTGTTCGTCAAATTCAAACGTCTCGTTCGTACCGCCAATTACGACACAGCGGTTGTCAAATCGCACACATTCCTGTTGTATTTGCAAATTCCGAACTATGAGAAACACATGTACACAAAAACTCAGGTATGTAAATGAAATCATGGGATATACAGGAAACAGTTAGTTGTAAAACTGGGTATTTGCCCTGCAAACTATATTCGTTAGCTCTGTTATTTCATTTAAAAAATGTTCGGCCTTCAAACCATATACCATGTGCTGCCGTGCAGAACACTCAGGCACGTGTGTTGATTACGTTCAGGCTACCCAAACCTAGATAGAAGTGATCATGGTAACCGCGGATTGAAGTCACAGCCGTGTGGTTGGTGTAGCTAGCATGAGTATCACTCAACAACCACAGAATTTGGGCAATGCGTTGTAGGATGTAATCAGAATGTGTGGAAACTGGGAACATGTCTCCGTACGCACAACCTGACTTGGGTTCGATCACGGCATTTGGACGTGCATAACCCAAAGTGGTGCAACCTCAAAATTTAAAGATAAATCAGTAATGGTGAGGTCGAGTGAAAGCTGAAGATATGTTAGTATGTAATTAGCGTGGATCGGACAGGTCACCCGCCCAGATAGTCGCAAAATGTGTGCATGTACCTACCAGCAGGGTAAACTAACCGGTCCCTAATCAGATTAAGACCCGGGCGCATCGGTAGCCTGATCTGATGAAAGCTGACGGCCTCACACAGCCGGCAATATTTGGTTTGGTTGGTGTGTTCAACTGAGAGAAATGGTCCCTACCTCCATTCCCGATTCGGATTCTATATATCTGATGTGTCCAGACAAGGATGAAATCTGCCACGGAGTGTCGGTTTTGGGGTGAGTACCATGAAACATGAAAATGCTACCACCCCTGTTCACTTTATGCAGCAGCTTGGTGGGACTACACTCGAGAAGGTGTATCCGGTGGGTAGGGTTTGCACATAGATTAAAAGAATTGTTGTCACTTTGGATGCTCATTTGTGAACCAAAACTGGATAACCTGTTTCGCTGTTGTTTGGTAATCGCGTTTACATAGAAAGTACACGTGAACGATAGATTGCTATTCGAGGCTAGCTCATTAGATCAACGCATTATTTGCGCTGAACGACATGAGCTAACCAGCTTGCCTTCGTTGCACGTGACGCGTTCACAGCCACCCCCGTGTACAACATGTATTGCGTTAACACTAGAGCCAGAAGAAAAACAATTTAGTATAGAAATACGTATAATTTAATGTAAGGTTACGTATAAAGTCAAATAATGGGCATAGTGCATCTTAATATCAGGCTGAGTATCATCTAAACGAAATAGTAAATCCATAGATTCAGAAGTATGACTGACCTGTCGGTCACCCCTTCCAGCTTATTTTCCAGTATTATCCTCCTATGTTTTCACATATCAACCAGAGAGACGATAACGTTCACTTTGGGAAACCTCGATTTGTAACGTCCCTCGAACAAAGTAAAGTATGAATACGTATAAACGGTCATCATGTTCCATAGAGTAAACCACAGTCAGTTGAGCGTTTTGATTTTGCACCGTAAAGTGTGTTGCATCAAATGGGGTCTGAATGATGTTAAACTGTCAAAATGTGGTAGTCGACGTAACCAGGGTTCGAACTCATGATCGCTGCTAAAGGCTGTATTGAGTGACCGGCGATATAGACTCGTCTACCATGTACACCCACAGTGTGGCAATCCGCGCTTTACGAGTACAGTTGAGGAAGCTGAGCTGGAAAACACTGAACTACTACCCACATGTGAAACATAGCTCATCGACCGAAATTGTCCAAGTGCATGAAACGGTAAACTGATGTTCGGACTTGATTGTCATGGCGTGCTTCGTCCACGTGTGAAACATAACGTCAAAATCGTTTGTCTCCCGAATGTCGGATTCAGGTAACGGGACGAACGAAGACTGCACCATAATCACGTTGCTATCTCTGTGGTCGTCAACCCTCCTCAGGTCGGCACAACTGACAGTTTGACCGCCAATACATGAGATTCTTAACCAGCGCAAACGTAGGTTGTGCCAACACACACTTAATAAGTAGACGGAACTATACCAGAATGAACAACAATCAGTCGTAACCGACACAGGCTATTCGGCTAAAGATATGTGACACAATCTCAGACGTTGTGATGAAGTCAAAATGGCTTCCCGCTGAAAACTGGTTACCCCAGTTCCTTCTCATGCGCATACGGTGAATGCAGGCATGTCCACCTAATTTGGGCTGTTCGAGCCGGTGAACCGGTTCACATGCTGGTTTTAGCTACTATGGCAACTGTGAGAGTCGCCGCTTTTAATGCAAACAGACCATGTGATCAGGGGCACGTATGGAGACGCATGTGAGTGTTAAGGTTGTCGCAAAATACCCCGTCTAGTTCGACACATTCACAAAGAATGTACTCACACAGGACGACGCACGTGTAACGACGCAATTACGTCAACCGGGGTGTACCAATGTCGGTCTCGCGTCAATGTATACTGGCAGTGTCTTGAAGTGTTTCGCTCACCCTACACAGACGACTGCGTGTACCGTGCCGAAGTCCAGTAACAAAAACGCTGAGCGTGCTCCCTGGTTGAACAAGTTCGACGCACGGAAACCCGAGTTAGGCTGTCGGTTTGGTGAAATATACCTGCCATACAATTACGTACTAAGAATACTGAATGGGATTCCGTTCGGGTCAACTTCACCCATTACCCCACACCAATGACTACAGTTAGGCTTGACCCGACGATGAACACGCTATCCTCATTAAATGTCCACCTATCACGTAAAATGGTTTCCATTTGTTGGTGAGATACGTTCCAGAGTAATGAATAATGAACGTAAATAGTTTTAATGTGAATTGGAATGGAATGCGTTAGACATTAACGACAAATTAGCTTATCCAGTCTGGTAATACCATTATATCAAGGCGTAGCTTAACTGCGAGGTACCATTGGAAATATGTGTACTCCGGTGAAACAGATAGAATGGTCATTTGAGCATAAATCAGTAAGTTGTAGATAAATGGGAATAATGTGAGACATTAAACAAACATCATGATGCTGAGCTTCACGGTCCCTAAAGTGAACACTAGTGCAAGTCATTAAGAACCACATTGAACATGCATTTCTACGTAACATATGCACATATCGATCTATTTTAAAACAGCCCTCTTTGAATAAACATTATCAAACGAAAAAACGATGAGCAAAATAGAGACCAAGGTTTGTTATCTGCACGTAATCAACACACAGATATTCCTAAACAAACTATAATGTTTCACCAATTTTGTGTGTAATCGTTCCTTTTCTACAGCCCATCTAGAGTGGTGACGTGAAAAGGTGACTATCACGCGCACATAAACAATATGAGCAGGACAACCTCAGATACTGCTGTCATTAGTACGTGGTTGCAGGATCCCGACAACTGGGCTTAGAATAAGGTCGTAGAGCCAATGAAACTCTCTGGTCTGCAATCACTTAAACTCACGATTGCTTAGTTAATAGTACTAGTAACGCAGCAAAAGGTATACGTAAAGCACATCATGGAAACAGGTCACGTTTCTGACCCCGCCAACTCGTTCCAAGTATTGTCGCGTAATCGGAATCCGAAATTGTTTGCCTTCTCCGAGGCAATGTTAATCAATACTCGCTGTCCTATCTTGTGTGTGCATAAACTGTTGACTCACGCAGTTTGTCTGCCCTCGAACTGATGACAGTCTTTGTTTCATGTTTGATTGTTTCTAGTGTTGTTGCTAACCGCATGTCCTACATATTCAAATGTTTTACGTTCGTGATTGAAGAGAGTAAACGTAATGTTAACATATCGTGACGTATGTCTCCTATGGTTATCGGTGAACTGGATCAAGGAAACTCAATGTTTAAAAAAAAAATATTGGTTAGTTTGCTAAGTTCACTTTCACTGCTATTTTCATATACACATCGATCAAAAACAGCAGTCAAATTTGTTGTCGTAAGTTGACCGTACTCTCACGAACAGTCTCCCTTCGATTCAAAACGTCAGCCATTGCCCCCCCGGGCTAATAGATCCAATTACTAAGTTAGGCATTAGTCCAGAAGAGAAATGAGTCAAGCATGTGCAGATGATCTTTGTCAATGTTTGACTGTGCCCAGTGTTCAACGCTGACGAATTCGGTAGAAAAACAGGTCTGACAAGCATCGTGACAACGATCGTAAAAGGATAGATGGGTGGATGGGGAGTTTCAGAGGCGTTGGTCTGAACGTTGTCAACTTCGAGCTTAAGATCGTCAAGAGATACATTCAGCAGAGGTCAAAAACAAATGTCGAGATCGACGAAAACCAGTTCATTTGGGTGTGGACCTACCATATACATATGTAGGTTGTGTTGGTTCTTGACCTTCTACGAACACTGGCGGTGATTGAAAGATAACTGTTTTAGGGGCAGGTTCCGTGTAAGTCTACCTACGCGAAGCATTCGGAATAAAAATTAGGATTTAACTGACCAGTTGTCCATGAGTAATTCCGACAAACTAACTCCGGTGTATATTTAGATATCGAGACAGCGGACACGAAGTTTGATAAACAAGTGAGAAATTCGCTATGTATTTTGCTCGTTTCTGCTCGCAAATTTATGGACGTTCTTTACGCGGTTAGAAGCAATATGGAAACAAAGCAAAAGTGAGCTCGTTTATTTAGATAGAAAAGTGACGGTAAAGATTACCACATAATTCTGAGAGATCACTTTGCTCTAATAGCAGTCAACCGGGAAAATGTGACGCAACAATATGACGATGCAAGATCAGACAAAAAATGAGCGAGGTCGGTCAGGATGAGTAAACCGGCTCGGAAATGAAATGGAAGAAGCAATCCTTATCCGCAACTAGCCACATATTTGCATAGGTGAACTAAGTGAATAATCGCTCACTAACAAAGAGTAAAACGATTGGTTGTTGTTCATACTGTAACGAAAAGGCGTCCGATAAAACACAATCTTTATTGTCCAACACGCTAGTTCAAATGTTACACGCGCGCTCGCGTTTATGAGTCAGCATTCCAGCTCACAACAACCCCAGATTTCCGCTCACGCGTCGTGTGCACTTCCACCCGGTTTACGTGTGTGGTCGGTGCCTTCTATCCGGGGATTTTCCGCCTTCCAATCTTCGTCTGTTGATCCGATTTTGTTGAGCGATGGCTCGTCCGGTCGCTCGTGTTGTCCTCCATCTATCCACAGTTGGGGTTGATCGTATTCCACGGCAGTGTCGAGATATTCCTGCGAGTGTTGTAATAATCACGCCTCTGATTTCGTCGTTCATTCTACTTTACTTGCCATGTCTCGCCCGTTGGTCCAATCCGGTTGAGCGATGACTCATCCGACTGTCCCCGTTGTCCACCATCCGATGGTTGAGGGTTTGTCGACGTGCCTCCCCCCGCGTTGGGTTACTTCGCCGAGTGTTTGAATACTCGCATCTCCGGCCTGACAATCCACCACAATACCACTGTAGTTTACCCCTGACACGAGTAGATTGCTTGACCTCTGTTAAATACCGCGTATCTATGCATTAACAAACTCATGCGCTCCAAGCCTATCGAGCCCCATAAGCTGACTGAAAACAACATATAAATTCTGGCGAATCGCCAGTTTAAATGACGAACTCCACGAATGCGTCAAAGTACTGGCGATTCAGTCTGCATACAAACAGTTAGCCGGTCAAGCGGAAGGAATCGGTTGGTCTCTACTGAGCACGCACCCAATGTCTGAAGTAACAAAAACCTATAACGGAAGCGTTTGATCTCAGTACAGTCAGTACAGTCAAGGCGATGACGCCTTGACACATCAGTGCAATGTTGTACGGACGTTCAGACCGTCTCATAAGACGGGCTACTGGTCTGAGCTTTTCTAGTGCGAAGAATTTAAGACAGCTGGATTCAATGATTCCTAGTAGTGTTGAGTTGGTGCCCTCGTGAGCACGGTAGTGGTTAGAAGGAAGAAATCATTGAGATAACCAACGGTTGATGTAGTAATCTGTAGCAAATGTCGGTTCGGCCTGAAAAAAATAACACTGCTATTTTCGACGTAAATTCATACTGATTAGCTCGTTCACTTGTCCAACCGTGGATGGTGCTCGAGACATGATGTCCATTCAGGCGAAACAAGACATGTAGCCACGTGTGGAAGTCGATCAACCGAAGAATTATCAGTATATAGCAAAGATCATCTGGGCGGTCGATGGCATAAGGTGTGTAATCGTGTGGTGAGTTGAGATCAAGAGTTGTGCTTCTTTCACGCCAGGTTTGACTAAAAGATGCTAACTCCCTCTGCCCAATTTTTACCTAAATATCTGACTTTTCAGAAAGCGGACAGCTAACGTCTTCAAGAAGGTCGCTGGAACACGAAGGCTTTTCTGGCGGACAGGTTATGTAAATTTGAACCCCACTAAACACATGAAGGAATGTTTACGATAAAGACCAATCGATCAATCAACTACTCAAACAACTTTCATCGCTAATCTATTTAGCGAGTTCAAAAATGTTTCTGCTAACGAAACAAAACAGGAAAACAGTCTCTGGGGCTAAGTATTGAGTCAAAAGCACGCTACAAAATGTTGATGCAAATGGCAGAAATGTTTCACTAAACATACATGTAAACGGTTTAACCATATTTTTGCAATATATATATATATATATGGTGATTGTCTTGGTTCAATCCCTTATTAGATGCCTAAACATGGAATTGAGAGAAGGCACGCACTGCAAAAGCAAATGCATATTGCCATTGACTACAGCGCCGCTTACATGCGGCGATGCACCTGCTAAGGGTTATCCTTTGTTAACTACTTTTGTAAAGAATAGACCAAATTCTGCAAAAAATATGCCACCGGAAAGTCAACCAACTAACTCTTACAATGGCTACAATTTAAACGCATTATCTTCTTCCGTACAACGACCACTACTATAGCGTTTCACCTTTAGTTCACTAACGTGTTTCATGCATTGTTAACGGATCGATCAAAGTAGCCATCATAGAGGGCTGCAGCACGTCTTATTAAAGAAAATAGTCCTTTTTAGAACTAACACACATGAGCGACCAACGCGCACTGGACATTTCAACAGACCTACTTACCTTTTCAGTTAGAAATCCCGTGAAATGGTTTAAACTCCGGTCTTGTTGTCGGGTTCTCATATGTGGGACGATCGACACCTCACTACCTCAGTTTCGTAATGTATGTTACCCACGTGAGGCTCACGTGTTTCATGTGAGCGATTTTGTCAGCTAGTCGCAGAAGTGACTTACCGACAATCACAGAGGCGCGATCAGATATTACAAAATGATTGTCCAGGAGAAAAAGGTGGTAGCCGCTATTAGCAACCGTTTGTTATGTTTCAATGATTTATGACGATTTCTGCCTCAAAATCTAACTTCAAGTAAAAAGGTATGTGAACGGAGTTAAATTCCGTCTGATTTGTTAAAACAATCTGCAGCTAGAAGTGTATTCAATCGATATGTATGAGCTAACGAATCACTCATAACTTCGTGGTCTTTTGAAACACTGAGTTCTCTTTACCCGGTTCATCAAGACGTCAAGTGGACCAAAGCACTTTGAGTACCGTGATCGGTTATCTGTGCACTACATTCAATTACATGGGTATAGGGCATAGCGATAAAACTGAACGAATGAACGTCTGATGGGCGCATAACGGGTGGAGTGAGCAGCTTAAATATCAAGGTAGCCAGATTAATTGCAATTAACGATTTCTAACAGCAGAAGGAGAAAGAAGTACTTGATTAATGTCACTTCGGAGAACAGGCGGCGGAGTCCGCCACATGACCTGGTACGATTAACAGTGTTATGATCGGAGAGGTCGAGTCCACCATAGGACGTTCAGATGCCAACCTGCATTGCGTTAAACAAGCACCAGTCACTCTGAAATACGTTTCACAATTTTCCCAATGAACTGTAAAATATCCGCACTAAGTTTGATACGAAGTCAAACCATTTGAAAGTCACGTTTAGCATGTTTTAAACAAATGGATTGAGAAAAATGCAGTTATGAACAAGTTACGATGTTCCAGAACCACCTGAGGTGATTGAAACGTTGACTATCACTTGTTCATAATGTCACATTTTCTCAACTCAATGAACCGTCTGTGATAGATCACTTTTCCTTCGTATATGCGTCGTATCAGTATTCCACTCATCGGCCACGCCAATCACACACACACACACACACACACACACACACACACACACACACACACACAGTTTCACGGAACGAGACAGAACCTTCGTCGGCGTCTGGATCAGCTCCATCACCTGTTAAGCGCATCTAGTGCGTTGCTGGTGCTGTGGTTACCATTTTCATGCACGTGCAGGCTCGTAAGGGTTGACCGATGCTTGTTTCATCGTACTGTCGCGACGGTTATCGCAACCACACACCCCTTGTTCACACACGACCGGTCGCCAGAGTAGCCAGGTCGTCATGTTCAGGTCGCGCATGTGTGGTGTATGCTGCTTTGTAGGCATGTGCGTGTGTGTGTATGCGTCGTGTGTAGACATCATGGTTCAGAGGCCTGAGAAACATCGTGTGAATAGCACTGATTCAGGAGCCTGCTAGCGCACCGTGGTGTGTGACCCATTAATCACACCAACCAACACTCGGATGTGACGACTAAAATCGACATTGACGTGAATAGCCTCCGCAGCCTGACGGTGTCAGAAACCGCAATAAAAAAAATCCGGAACTTTGACCACTTGTTACCACGATGCCGAAAACCAAGCCCACCGATACCTAAGCCAACTGAGCTAGTCTCCAGACTGTCCTGTCTCCAGACTTCTCAAATGCCGTCGATAGGTCGCAGCCCAGTGTGACATAAGCTGAATTTACCTTAGAAAAGCCAACGCGGCATGTTTTGTTGATTTATGTGAAATAGATACAACGAAACGTAAACTGCTATGAACGTATAGCACACCGCAACAAGGACACACGTTGTAACTAACAATAAGCTGAATCTGCCAAATGATTACACCAATCCGTCAGATGAACGTTTCCGATCCATGTATTACGAAACTGACTCATCACCAAGAGCGTGCTGAACTCGAACTTGAAAGACTTAATCGCTGTTTACGACCAGTCAATGTTTAGAGTACATTGTACTGTCGTTGATTAACGGTGCGCTGACCGCATACAAAGGTATTTGCCTAGATGGACCAAAAACATCAACCTGCACAGATTGTCAAGCGATTAGCATCCAGCGGATGCAAATCATCAACCTATTGACCACGAGGACGCACTTCCCACCTAGTCAGTTATGTCAGCCCACAACGGAATCAGTCGCCACTCCGTAGAACAGTACTTTCCAGTGTTCTCATCTCAAGTTAATGCAGCGCATGCAGCTGTCACGGCCAGGATTGCGACATACGCGTCCGGCACACACACACACACACAGCGATACGTCATTGCATCCTACGTAAAGATGCCCCACAATGACTAACACATACAAACGTCACGGCATCGCATAATCACTACAGTTGATGACGCGTGACCTCCTCCCTCAATTTTCGGTCCGACGGGTTCAATTCACATCGCATTAAGTCAGCTAGACAGAGTCAACCCTTTCTAAGTCACTTCATGATAAACAGTTCCTGTACCATTAACAGTTTTCAGTGCGCATAGCTACGGTTACCAAAGTAGTCGGTGCCATTAAATACGTTTTTAAGTAATGTGCTGGGAGGGTAATTTCGCGAAGATTCCGCTCTAGAAGACACTCACACCTGTATAGGAACTGGCAAGCAATAAAAAATATCAGTGGTTCTCCTAGGACGTGGATGATGTTGATTTTTAAACGTATCTACACGAGGTCCCTTGGGATGTTGATACACATGATAGGAAATGCAATCAACTGAGAAGAAGAAGCAAGGACCGCAGAGTGCATATATCTACGTGACACACTATGCCGTGTAGTTTAGCAAGCAGCGCTAGCGAGACACTGGGAAAAATCCCTCGTTCGAATTTGTCACAGCATCTTATAATGCACACTTCTCCACAGGCACTATAAATCACCCACTGTGCTGTCAGGTTTTACACGTGGCATAGTATAAAAATAGTTAACAAATTACCTGGGTAACTGTGATGCATAACTATCTATTGATTTTGTTACTTTATCATGCATATTATATACAGTATATTATATACAGTGAGGTGTATTCGAGAGGCACACTGTGCAAACTACTTTGTGACTTGACTCATCTTGAATTTGTTGCTTAAGACTACATACAACTTTTGTTGTCTACCTGAACTAAACGTTCTATATGCTGTTAATACCAATGGATTGTAACGTTTCTGTTTCAAATATCAGTCATTGCTCAATGATCACCTTTTGGCACAACCTCCTACACATCCGAAGCTATTTTGCCCAGCAAGATAAGCGTGAGTTACTCACATCAACTTGTGACAGCAGTGATCAATTGCATGGACTTAGGGAGCCAGTAGACGCAAATATCGATCGACTGACTGATCGATCGATCGAATAAATGAAAGCTCAGGGGTTGTGCAGCTAACAGTGGTAGTTGTGCGAAATCCGCAGCCAAATTAATTAAACTGAGGAAAGAAAATGATGACCAAGTGTTTCATAGCTCCTGGGACTGTGTTGTCGTCGCTATCTCTGTTGTGCACGGAATGTGACACGCAATCTACGTACAAAATGGCTGGGTAAACGTGCTACTCTCTTGCACTCAGCAATCACCGACCGCGAGATAAAACGGAAGTGCATATGAACACGTGTCAGCTGCGAACTAGCGGATGATTCTATTCGAAGACAATCAACTGCCACATCAGACTCGAATGGTCGGTGTTTTGTGAGTAGATAGCCAATTTCAAAATTAACTTTATTCGTTGTGACATAATCTTCGCCCGGAGCACGAACTCATTATCTTCAACTAATTGTCCCCTGAGGTTGACACACACACACAGAGAGAGAGAGAGAGAGGGTTAAAACCTGGACCGATAAATTAGGCCGATATGTTGACAACGTTCCGAGAGAGAACGGTATGGTAAGCCGATCGAGAGCGAGGGCAAAAGTTGCCGCTCCAATAAACGCCAATCCGTCATGCCTGATCGCATGCGACCCGAACAATTGGGTACATATTGGAGAAAGGGACGGACACACACGTCAGGCACACACGTAATTTGTAAGCACCAAAAAAGGAAGGCAATTAAGACAAATCTCCACACTACGTAAACAAATGAGCTAAATGTTTGCTGTTGCTTTTGCCATCACAACCTGCACGGCTGTCCGATCAGGCAAAGAGTGAAGCAAAATGCCTCGGAATCAGAAAATGATATTCGGCTGAAAAATGTGCACACGAAAGGTACCTGTGTAGATACGTACGCACGACGCACACACGCGTGCATGAATGCAAACAAACATGCAAGCTGGTATCCCGTTTTGCGTGCTTGTTGCCTGTTGGTTAGCTTCCGTTTGTACGTTCTTGTGCGTGTGGCATGAGAAAGGATGGGTGACAGAAGGTAGACCCGACGTTGGGTGAGATGATAGAGTGGGGGTTGGGTGACCGGGCACACACACGCACGCACACGAATGGGTGATAGTCGTCGGCAGGGTGGTGGAGAGCGCGCGTACAGGAGGGAGACAAACTGGCGAATGAAAGGCTGATACTGACAAAGGAATTGGGCATACCTTGAAGTTGATTGTGTCTACATAACTGTTATTGTTGTTACCACATTCAAAGAAGCAGTCTAACTTGAGTGACAGCAGACGATTGATGATGTGACAGACAGTTTTTTTAGTTTCCCAACGAGTAAGTTGTTGCGACCTAGCTGAGGGCAATATCTTATACAGAACGTCTGGTTAAACGTGAAAAGATGATTCACGAATTGTTATAGGAAATGGGACCATCTACTTGCTTTGTTCCCCATGCACACAAGCAAACGGAAGATTGGTAGGCGTATAAAGTTCAAATAAATAAAGAACTACACATATGTGATACAAATTCACCAGTTAAACATAGATTCATTCGAAAACTTACTCTATCTAACCGCATTCTTTTTATCGATGCGAGATTCGTGTTAATCGTTTGCGTGTTACTTCCAGTACGGTCCTCGCCCTCCTGATCTGCTTTTACTGCGAATTCGTAAGGATCCGTAGTTTCGTTTGATCCGGATAGAACAGACGAAGCAGACGAACAGCGGTTAGACGGATTAGAAGCAACCGATTTGAAAGAAATGGAGGGCAACGAATCAGGCCCCTCGGTGGCGCAGTTGCGTCGTTTTTTGTTCAGTTTAGACTCGACATTTCCATTGGGTAGTGCTGACGGACTTCTAACTGGTTTGGAGGAACGTGGTGGATCGGCATTCTTTCGACGTTTGCCTGTCTGAGACTCACAATAATCACGGTCATTGACGAAATGTTCATCGTTTATCATATTCCCCGTTCGGCCGGACACCGAACGTCGGTTTTTCACTTTCATTACATCCGCTTTTCACTACTGCAATGGTAGACCACAACAATTTAATCCAGTGTTGAATTATCCCAGTAAATGGGTATATTCCGTAAAGTAACGTGAAAAAGATTAGAAAAGCGTTTATATCCCACCGCAGTTTGGCGCACAAGAGCACGAGCGTACGTGCGGCGTCCACAATGCAAATGCGAGCGTGTGTGCACGTTCGTGCATTCGACCTCATGGATTAGCCACCCACAGCAAGTGCGAGCGTATGTGAGTGCATACATGCATTCATGCGTGCGTACGTGTGCGTGTGTGTCTGTAAAATTATGTGTTTTGGCCTGTCTGCGCCGGTTTATAGCTGTGGTCTGTGGACGCATGACAAATCATAGTGGAGAGATGTTAGGCAGACACAACGACACAATGACACACAAGTGCGTATCGCGAGTGCCTGTACGTTCTGACCCAGGTCTCATGGACGTACTGGGTGTGCATCCCGCCAACCTGAAAGCAGACAAATACGAGAGGTAATTATACACGCGTTTGTTTTTGTAATAACAATTTATTCACACGATATAGACGGAGACGGACATGTCAACCAAAGATAACGCACTTTACCAGACATTTTAGAAAAACTGTCAGTTCCCGTCATAGTGGCATGTAGTTATTTGCTGATTGGTTCGAACCGATTGCCCAATCAGATACCTGAGTTTTTAACACGATCTTTCACCTTCAAAGCGAGAACTGTTTGCTGTTTGCATGAGTGACGTGAAATTTCAAGTAAACATAATCGATGAGTCCATAACAGAATTAGAGCCTGTCCATTTACAGGGGCTGGTTGCATTGCAATGTCAAAATCCTGAAATTGCCTTAAAAAAAATTGAGCGATCAAAATACGTGATGTGACTGCATATTGCATAATATACGTATGCATATATAATCGAAACATACTAAACTAAAACCTCATATTATGAACAACTGTGAGCAACCATATGCTGTACAGAATAGTTTTTACCCACTGCGCTGGTTTTCATGCAACCCGATCAGCTCAACACTCGGCTTGATAGAATGCAAGTCATTTTGTGGTAGCATCTCACCCAGTATATTGAATCATATCGCTTACGCCCTGGTACATCCATCAAAATAAGAAAATTGGTTTTATTAGTGAGATACTTCTGTTCCAACTATGCGGACTAATCTCGTATACACAGTTTCGCGCCCCTGTGTAAAAAGCCATTGTTCAAGAGCATCTCTCGTATCTCCCATGGACCATTGGGGGCTGTCCTTTTGGTTGAGATTTCACTCCTAAATACGGCTTCCCATACATAGGCCTGCACTAAACCAATCAGTTAACGTTTTGATTGGTTCAGGGAACAAACATACCCCAAATCATGTTCATTATTGAGGTCAGTTAAACAAGTGTTGGAAGAAAATCTAGAGTCCAATGCAGATAAGATTAGGAATTTCCATAGAGGAAAATAAACTGGTTAGCGGCTGTTTTACATAACATAATGAGCCCTGTGGTTGATTTTTTCAACAAGCCTGATTTGGTCCAGTATGGTTGTTGTGCTGTCTGACTTTGAGTGGGCCTGGCCAACTATAAGCTCTCAAAAGTGTTTGGTGTATGGTTCTGTGGACTGTTTTTCCACATATTAAGCTCGTGTCTGTCAAAAGGTTTTTGTAGGGTCATAGTTTAGATAAAACGACCTACGTCCAATCGTTAATTTACCCATAGCCTGAACACGGATATTCACATTTCGAACTGGAATAATCCACATGCTTTTGGCCACCACTGGGCTGTATGTACATAAGCTATCTGCAACCAAGTCTCGTTAGCATACGCAATGAATATTGTATAGATTATTATACGTCTACATGGTATGTAATATTTGCGGCGAATAGCAAGTTGCTCTCCATGAACCGTAAGGTAAGGCAATTCAAATCAATCTTCAGAGATTTCACATTCTCCGCACATTTTACAACCCGTCAAGTTTGTGTCCTCAACGAAAGAGTGGTGGTTATCAATCTGCTCAGCGTCCACAACAGTGGATCAATGATGGATCTCGGTGAGACACCGTTGTTGACAGAGGGTTGGCATGATAACCTTCTAGTCACCTTGGCATAAACCTAATTTCTTTTGACTAATCCACTTACGTCTGTCAAGGCCGTACTTGTGTACTGTCCGTATCAAGTTGGAATGACCAATCCTATCGAAAGCGTTGGGTGGCTTAAGATAGACTATATCAATGAGCAGCTTACGTTCAAGGTCTTAGTGATGGACAACCAACGAATTATGTTAAGTTTTAAGGATGAGTTGAAACTTTGATAATGTAATTTTGCACGAACTATCCGTTAAGCCCTAGACCACTTTCTATATCACTGAAATCAAAACTATCGCTGGACAGCTTATTTAGCGATTTGTGCACTTATATTTGTAGATACATTCTAAGTACTCTGGATTACATTCGCCAAACTTCCACAACAGATTTTGGTCCGCAATTTGGCTTCATTTGTCTGTAATAGCGCCACACTAATCTGAGTGAACTGTGGCTAGTTATGCTCAAACTGTTAAACTTCTGGCTGCCTCTTTTACGGATGTCTTCACATAGTACATCACATAAAGGAAAGTTTCTGACTGTTGGAAAATAGTTAGCATCAAGCCAGTACGAAAGAAAGACAAATCTAAATTTCAAATGGTCGTATATAGAACGGTGGCATTGAAAGTTTTTGATCATCTTGTCCTTGAACTGATAAGGTTGCAGAATAGCTACACTGACCCACATAAGTTTACGTATCGCTAAGTCCGGTCGACTGTTCATGTGCTGTCCAATCATGTCCACTTAATTTTATCATTCCTGAATAGCATATATATAGGATGATCGTTTTCGTTCACTTGATTACAGCCAAAATGCAGACCGCACCAATAAGGAGATTTTGTTTTGTCATTGCAAATAGTGTGACAGTTAACCATCTCTCATATTACTGTTAGGCGATTACTTATCGGATCGCTCCCAGTTTTCTTTCTAAAGCTGTTAAGAATCCTCCTGACGAATCAATAATTCGTGTGTTATCCAGGACACAATTCTTTCTAAATTTTTGTTTCTTGTTATTTCCGAACGGTGCACTTCTGTTATATTATCCGTTTTGTGAATGCAAACATACTAACTTTTTGGCTTTATCGTTCTCCGTAAATTTCCTCTGGTCTTCTGTCCAAAGGTGGTCAACCCACTAGGTCCAACCGTAACGGTACTCTTTCTTATAGTCTGTTTGATCCCAAAGTGGTTTAAAATTTTAAACTATTCAAGTCACGTACCTTTAAACTGTCAGATTCTGCTCCTCCTCCTCCTCCTCCTCCTCCTCATCATCATCATCATCATCATCATCATCATTTTGACTTTTTCAAATATTTACTCATATCTTCAAGTAGGTCCGATTTCGAATATGTTTATGCACTTACCAATGCATAAGGTCATTCTGCTATCCTTTATTTAGCACACTTTCATATTAATCCGGAAGATCCTGCGAAGGAACAGAAAGTAAAACAAAATTAATAATTTTATTAGATTTTCTGTTTCTTGACGGCGTGACCACGTACATGTTGAATACATATATTTCAAGATGCGTAAATCAGTTTCTTGGCTTGATTTTTACCTTTATTCTGAAGTGGAAATTGCTATCCGATAACTTTTGTTCAAAAGATCGTCAGTTTGGGATGATACTTAGTACAACCGGCTTAGAAACAAATCTGCAACACATTCGCTATCTAAAACACGGACGCTCCAAAATGACTATCCCCAGGGAGGGGATTGATTACTTCTTGGGACTGTCAAAATGACTTCATCTCTGCCTTCGAACCCGTGCTGTACAAGATGTGTTTATTTTTAGCGTGTGATTGCATTCGGTGACGACTTTAGAACAACAGGCACACAGGTTTCAGGAACCTACAAATAGTCTGACTTCAAACGTTAATGTTGAATCACACCATCTGAGCTGACGAAGCTGGTTTAACCTTGTGAAATCATGATGGAACGCCTCGCTGGTACAACCCCACACATTCCGTTGTCCATGATATTTAAGGATCTCTTTTTGAATGGAAGACAAACCTGGTGACTGATAAATGTGAACTTGTAATGTCGACCAGGGCTATCCCGAGTTTCATGTTTAACAATATCTAGAAATTTCGTTTGTTTTTCTAATTCATTGGAAAAAGTCACAGGCTCTTACAAGATGATAACATTAAGCCCAACACACACCAAAGTTTAGTGGAAATTTGCATGTGAAAACTGACCTTGATTCCTTCCCAGATTGTACTACTTTACAGAAGTAATCGCTATGGACACTCTCCGGATCTTCGTTGAAAGCGAGCTGAAAGAATACATTCATATGAACTTTAGACTCACAACGAATCAGTAGAAACTGCTTTAAACCGCTCCTCATTGCATCTCTAAAACTACAGAAAGTGTGATGCAACAAACAGACGAAACAAACGAAGCACGAGGTTGAAGCACACGCTGTATGCTGTATGCTATGTACATTTTCCCTAATGCCGATTGTAAGCACTACAATGTGACGACTTTTATGTGGAATGGTCTGCTCCAGTTGAAGCGTTTTCAGCTCTAAATTAAATGGACCTGACTGGATGTGTTCAGCTAGCTATCTTGACAGTGCCGGTTGCTCATCAATCAGTCCCACATTAGAGCAATACTAACGGTTAGGTTGCAGAATTAGAGCGTGGATCCTGCTCTACATTAGACGGACTTCCGTAGCTATTTCGTGTCATTAGTTTGTTCATTACACACCCGTATCTCAGGCCTATTCTATCTGGTCAGTTAGCTCTGACTGTTTGCTCCATATAAGCGTACCACTTGTAAGTATAACGTATTGTAAAACGCTTATCTCTAAGTTCACCTTTCTCAAAAACCTTTGAGACTGAAGGTGGACTGAATTTACAATAGGCGTTCATCAACTAATCAAAAGTACTTACACAATCTATGCGTATCAGTTCTTCTCAACGAGTTGTGTATTCTGAATGGATTGATATCAATAATTAATCATGTTTTGCTGGTGTGGCGGTTAGCTGCAATTACCTGTCGTTTACCGCTTCAATTTTGTTGAAAAAGACCAAGCTCTACTGTTTCCATCACATGGAACTTTTGTTCGTCACTAGATTCTGTCGTACGTGTCAATTTTAACTTTCAACTTGACAGCGTCTGTGACACGCCTCAGCGCGCATGTATCGATTATAATTATGGTTCTAGGCCAGGCGATTAACTTTGACGTGATAGAATGACTCATCACCTTAAGCGGCATACCAGTCGCATAACCTCACCGGAAGTCAGTTATTTCATCGTGTATGCAAGTCTACATCCTATTTATAGGTTTGACAACAGATCCACCGCAGATGGAATGATAAAAGTTAGGCGCCACTTGATAACTACTTTCACATTTAACTAAACGATTTTGGTGGACACAATCCAAATAGAAGCACGTTAGACTCGAGCTTCCATTCTGTCAGAGACAATCAACGGTACATATTTATGCTCTAACAGGACCTTAGAATCTCACCCCTGCTAGGCCACAGTGTTAATGAGTAGGTCATCAGGTTTACACTAGATATGATTGAATCATCGTCCAATTGACGAAATAAATAGTCATATGTTTTTGCAGTAGTTCCATCGGTTTTCCATCTATGAAACTCCCTTTTTGTACGAATGTGTATGAGCATAGCACACAAAAGATGGATAGAACTTAAAGAAGATGTCAAGACATGTCCGAAAAGATTTGGGAAATATATATGGGTCACTTAACGTTTATCAGCTTCAGTTAGGCTTTCTGGTGTTGTTATTCCATTCTTCTATTCAGTGAATCAATCAGTGGGCGCTGCTGGAAGCAGTTCCCATCATTGTATGGAAGTGATTAGTGTTGGTCAGTCGATTAACATTTGTAGTCATTGGATATCATTTTATGCACGTGATGTGAACAATACCAGCAATATCTGGCTAACAGAAAAATGGTAGGAAGCGATGTTGAGTCACTCGGATTCATGAATGAGTGGCACCGATAATTTCAACCTACTGAACATAATCGATATGGTTGTGACCGACGTCAACAGGAGACAGTCTAGTGTCCATTAAAGCCATAGAAGACTTTTTTGGGCTACCTTAACCTCCGTACTAAGTACGTCTTAGTTACAGGTGTCGTTCTAACCTCAGTTCGAAAAATTTCCACATGTGAAGTTTCACAAATCGGTATGAAGGTCTCTACTGACCGAATCCCACATACTGTCCCAACTCGGTGGAATACCACTTCATGTGAAATGATTATTTAGACGTTGTCATCTTTAGTTATGGCAAATATCAACCTGGAAAATGTTAGTACCTCATAAGTAATGTAGCTGTGTACGATCAAACGGTACAGTTGTATTGGGGTAGGTGAAATGGTAAGAAATCATGGTAACTCTGGACAAAAAAAATACACAAAAGACCCTACGACCAGAATGCGAACTCTGACTGAGGTTTTTGCTGCGCGCATGTGAGATGACTGGAGAAATGAAAATAAACCTAAACTTATCAGGAAATTCTGCTATCAGGGAACAAGACTGGTGCGACCATGCTGTCTGATCACACAAGAGCACGATGTATGAAAAGAACAGAAGCACTACATTAAACCCAAATATAATAGGTTTTCACTGATAAGTTGGAACGCGTTTGCATTTACAGCAGCAACCAAACACTTCAACGTGTTAGGTAACCACTCTACAGTATGTTAAACTAATACATTGTCTGCCCAGGTGTACAATTAAAAAAATCCATCTCCCGACATTACAGTGGATTATTAAAGTATGTTGTATATTCAGTTCGTGTTATGCATACCACAGTAGCCGTAGTAGCTTATATACAAGTCTAGTATAAACACCATAGACTATCTACAGAACGTCCTGGCACAGGTGTCCTTCATCACTGATATGGAGTGCAAAGCAAGTAAACCATTAATCCCTGTAGAGTTTGACCCATAACGTGTATGTTTAAAATGACCATATATTCCATTTGAGGCCAATTTAATGTTTTCATCTCCTTCGCTCATTCGTGCTTACGTGATAGCAATAGCAATAACAATGATAACGACAAACACTGTGTTCTTTGGTTTTGCACATTTTGAATGAGACCCAATTGTGGAAAATCAGGGCTTTGGCTGCATTCGAACCAGCGACAGAAACAGCCTGCTCAAACACAGCTAGCGCTCTACCAGCTGAGCTACGAAGCCATGCCAGGAGCTCGGAAATTCTACATTTTTGGACTTTGTTACCCACCCGTTCCATTGTCTCATATGGAATCCATTAAATGATCCGAGGGATCGACAGCCCCGGCAGGATTTCTCGAACAGTTCACGCTGAAATCCGCTAACGCCACTATTGATATATGGTGGATGACCAAGTCGGGGGCGCAATTGTTCCAACGCACAGTGGATTACCTCTACGTGGTGGCGGGATATGGTCAAAGCCCACAGCAGTTGGACTGCAGATAACACAGGCTACCGAACAAGTTTTCACTTAACATATTCGAGACAAAGGGAGAGGAAAAGCAAACAAAAATTCGCGAAAGAAAGCGATAGCCAAATGCACAAAACCAGACAAAAGTACACATGAGGTTTAAATGGAAACTTTGCTGCGTTATGGGCTGGAATTTCGGTTCTTAAACACGAGTACTCACATGGTATGTGAATTAGACAATAAAGAGCTTGTTTTATTGGGCGACTTTTGGCTGCAGATGTGATTCAACAGTGTGATAGATCTGTCGGTACTGGATGGGTGAAAATTTGTAGCAACTTTATTAATTCATAACTTACAAGGTCATTCAGAGGGGTATCCTAGTGAACCGAGAGCTGGATTATCCGTCGATTGCATGGTCATGTTGTCAAAACGATAGACGATATATGCAGCTTTTAGTTTTTGTGACCTTGTTAGTAATTCGTATCATTCCACTTTATGTCTATATATATATATATATATATATATATATATCCATTATTTCAGCCCTTAGCCGGTATCATGCTGGACACTATTTGCCTATTTATCGAGGTAGGCTAGAACAGCTCGTTCCAAGGTGATTGTTAACTTGAACCGGGCTGTTCTTTACAAATCTGTTTTGTCCAGAAAAATGATATATCAATGTTAAGAAAGTCAGCTGGTTTTGGTCGACACAAAACATTCGAATAATTCAAGCTTTCGTTCGGTAACTAGGACCTAGGTTGACATATCGATAGATGCGTGTACTGATTGAATTGAGCCGAGCTGGGGACGTAACACACTTTCTACATGCATCGTGTTTGTTAACCAACTGACCTCTACATGACTACAGGTTGCAAGTGCAGACGGTTCTGGCGGTGGTTTGGAATCGATAATCCGTTTTCACCTAAGTCAGGTCGGAACTGTGGGTAGTCCGGTAACTAGTTCGTTCTTTGTGTGATATTGAAAGCAATCTTTCGTTAAGAAGATATCGTCAAGCTAATAGTACTCAGTAATATGTACATGCTGTGTGTGATTCGACTGTAGGGTACAATACTAACTCACAGTCAGTAATTGTTTCTTCCAAAACGATATTTTGTCCGCTTGATCGCGGTCCGTTCATATGCTCTGGTTTCAGCGTAATGTACAATCCAGCCCAGGTTGTGCACTATGTTGTTCGGGACAAAGCAGCTTTACAGAGGACGATGCATCTCAATCGGGAAAACATTTCTGAACGAGCTGTCCGTGATGAACTCGATAACACAACAGGTTGAGTTCACCATGACAACAATTTAAGGATGGAATGGTTGAAACAAACATACTGACATGGAATAGATTTAGTTCAATAACAAGGACATTAGACTTGGTGTTTTGGCGACACGGTTATATGAAAGCATGTTAGAGTCACAAAATGGCACGTTATGCCTAACAGCAGCATAATGTAGCGAAAAGGCGTTCAATAAAGCACTATCTTTATTGTCCAACACGCGAGTTACCATGCCACACGTGCGCTCGCGATTTTGAATCACAATTCCAGCCCACAACATCCCCCGGTTTCCGCTCACACGTCGTGTGCACTTCTACCCGGTTTAGGTGTGTCATTGGCGCCTTCTATCTGGGGGTTTTCCACCCGTTGTTCCTCGTCCGTTGATCCGATTTCTTTGAACGATGGCTTGTCCGGCCGCTCGTGCTGTCCTCCGTCTATCCACTGTAGGCTTTGACCGTACTCCACATCCGTATCGAGATATTCCTGAGAGTGTTGGAATAATCACGCCTTCAATTTGGTCATCCGTTCTATTTCGGCTGCCACGTCCGATGCGGTCGAGCTATGACTCATCCGGTCCCCCACGCCGTCCTCCATCCACTCACTGTGGGCTTTTGAACGCACCTCCCCCTGTGTTGAGGTATTCCACCGAGAGTTGGAATGCTCGCACCACCTGCCTGACAGTTCACCACAATAACATATCACATTTGCCATGAGAAAGTTGCTAGGTTTCAACAGTTTTACTAATTTGTAAATATGTTTGTTTATGAACACAGTTTTTACCATCCATCATTTGGCGCTAGCATTTTCGTGATAACACAGTCCATGAGGGAAATATCGTATTTTTACGTTGTCCATTTCCACTTAAAGGCGCATGCGGTTGCCCCCCCCCCGCTGCGCTGCATTTCGAAAGCTGGAACGTTTGTTGAGACGTTTGTCAGCATCCAGATCCTATCGCCCGTGAACCGTACTGGTCAAACCACATAGACAATGGGGCTGAGCGATTTGATGCGAGTGCGCCCACCCTCGCATGCTACATAGCTTGGTTGTGGTTACAGGGGTGTGCTAATTTCATCCACTAATCCGACTCGATTAGGAGGCCTATTTTTTTGTGAGCCTTTTTGGTAAGCCCTTTGGGCAAGCCCTGGAGTTGAGATTGCTGTGGTTCCGTTTGGACTCCGAATTTTGTCTCGGGGTCCACCATTGTGGGAGGGTTGGTAGCGGACCCTGGTTACGTTTCGACCCAGTAACTCAAGGTAATGAACTGTGGCGATCTTGAAAGTTCCCCGAGTGGGCGACGCGTTTTCTTTATAAGAGGGGTGCGAAACACAAAAGAACGCGCCCAGGAAGTGAGACCTATATTTGTGCTTTTTAATGTCGTTGGTTTTCTGATTGTTGGGACTAATGGTGATGTAACTCGGTATGCGGTACAGACAGCCGGCTTTTTGCCGAGCTTGACATTTAGGTTGCGAACTTTTCATCACAAAACGAAGTGGCATCACTTGGTGCATAGGTTTTTTTAGGATATGGATTTGAGCGTGGAAGCTGGTGGAGTTTGATGGATGCTTGCTCTTCTATACGAGAGTGAGTTGACTTTGACATGAATTTCGATTGAGAATCCTGATTGGATGTAGACAATCTGAATTCAGGCCAGACGGTCAACTCACTTCTGTCCAACAAACTCCAGTAGCCCTCAAGCTCAAACCTACAGGCTGAAGCTCTCATGCACTGATGACGTTATCTGGCTTGGTGATTAAACGATTACGATCTAAATCCCAAGCTCGGCAGACAACGGGATAAGCGGTTCCCAAGAGGTCAAACTATTCTATGAGTATATTCGGAAAAGGTCACCGAGGTGCTTCACAGGCGAGGTTACTGTCAAAGCGGCCAAGCAGAGAGACAAAATCCCCTTTTCCTATGTGTTTCATGTGACTTTAGCGTGATTCATGTCGTCTTGCTGTAATTCACAAAGGCTTCCAACCCTTGACATTCCCGCATCTTGATTTGTTCACTCATACTATCCCCCAATACACGTGATTAAGCGTTGTAAACTGGCAGCCTCACATGATGAATTGTCTTTCAACTCTATGCCGAACTGCCGCGTTGTGACTCATTAGCTTTTCACCGCATAATAAATTGTGAATGCAGATAAAACACGTCCAGTATTCAATGTGGCTACCTGCGCATAAACTGATAAACAACACCAGTATCGCTTGCCAGTCATGTTTCAACAACAGGGCATTTAGGTCTGGCAGTATACGTAGATTCTAACAGTGGTATCAACTTCCACATGTGATTTCTGATAGCTGTCACCATTTGACACATGTCACTACACAGTGAAGATAGTGCTGTGGTATTAGTTTGAATTACAAATATCATTGTGCACTGTGAATGGTATTCATTCGCGTGACTAACTCTCTCTGTTGTGCCAGTTTGGTTCTTTGTAACAAGCCTGACAGAATGCTTCTCAGTAAAGATGATGCACATAATCACAGAACCAGGTAGGACTATTCCTAGTCCCTGTATCATATCTATTCCACCATAAATGTTGCTCCAGTATGGATTTTTTTCATGAGTTCGTGGTAGATGTCAATGCGGCCACTCAACTATTCATTATTCTGTAACTGCATGTCGTCAAACTAACTGTATCTTACCCACCAAACCGCGTTTGTGCCTGCGAGTCACGTGTATGACTGACGGCTAGCCTCTTGTTTGGTAGGTTTACTGGTGTTCTTTTGGACTGTGATTGGTTACACTCACTGACGATCACGTGTGAATATTAGACCAGAGTTTTGTCGGCCCATATCTGCTTGAGTTGGCCACTGGCTAATGTGCGGTTGAAGGCAGAGAACTTACATTGCACCAGCATTGTAAGTGAAAGGTCTACGCATGAAAACAAGCCTAAATCCGGCTGAGGGGTCCAATAACTCCCCCTGAGTTAGTAAATGCAAGGAACAACAGATATGCGTATAACGAGGGGGTCAGAGAGAGAGAGAAGCGCAAGTTAACTGAGTCCTTCCCTAGTGAGACTGAGATGACATTTTCAAGCTGATGTGTACGATAACTTGTGAAGGGCTGGGACTCAGGTGTTAACTGGTTACAAAGTTATAAAAACAACTGTTCGTTCATATATCATCCGTTAATGCTACAGTGGGTCTGCTGATCACCTCACAGTTATTTGACCGAAAACGAAATCCAGGAGCAAAACTGGTAAGGTAATGTTTTAGTTCATGTACATTGATATACCACAGAGTAGATACGGTTGCACTGCAGTTTTTTAAAACTCTATTACGTTTATGTTATTAACCGCGTGGATTGACAATTGGTGGAAAATTACCAATGCACGGCGTTCACTATAACCCGGCTTAGCTACAACGGTTGCACTAACGATCCGCGTTATCACGGCCTATACGACGACGCACGAACTACCGCAAATGAAGAAGACAGGAAGACAGGGAACCGTCAGCCAAGGGTATATTTGATCTCAACCGAACGTGGAAAACTCCACCGTATTTATAATGTTCAAGCGGAGGCTCATACAGTGTGGAGGCTCATACAGTAGCGGAGGCTCACACAGTGATGAAGAGAAAAAACAACATTTTTGGGTTAAGTGTGGCATTATCCCAACAGTTTGATGAAATTGGCAAATAACTTTGTGCGACAATGTAAACAATTCTAACTAACGGGATAAAAAGATGTATACATACTGTATGTTAAGTCGCTTCTCGCGATTTAGGATCATCCGTTCGGTAACGCATAATCGACGTATCCAATAGCTCTGACTTAGAAGACCAGGTCAATGAGACCATTTCCAAAGTCCTATGAAACATAAGAGAAGGCGATTTACATGACTGAAATTCCTACAGTACTGCTGACAAGAATCACAATAAAAATGCCCCCGTACTTTGCTTGTGAAGTAATTGGATACACAGATTATCCAGCAAAAACGGCGCTTATGACGGAGCAACTAAAAACGAACTCGCAAAAGGGTCACTAGTCAACGGAAGATGAACTTACTAAAACAATCAAATGTGGATGAAAATGAGAATATGTCAAACAAAGTCGTACTAAGTACGTTATAATAATTAGAAAAAGAGGGAAACAAGCGCTCCGTAATACAGTCATGTTCACTGCATACTAAAAAAGGCGAAACGGAAACATAAGGCTGACATTCTGCATGCAAAACAAATACGCTTCAAAGGATTAAACATTCGAATTCTCCGCGAGCATAGGACGATGACTGCGCAAGAACTAAGTATGTTCGTCGTTAATGCACAAAAACAAGTTTACTTACCGTCAGCTGATTTCCTTAAACATAATCGAATGTTTTTCTCCTCAAACGTATTTTAAAGGATTTTTCAATGTTACCCAAAACTGAGGCGGCAACATGACATTGACACGAGGTAGATACGAGGCCACAAAACGGAAAAATGAAACGCCGTTTAACGTCATAGCAATATGACTATGTGACATCACGTGACAGAACACAAATAGAGCTGTACACGAGAAACACATTGTTGTATCTTTTGGTGTCTATGGATCAGTGTCTAAGTTTCAGTCGGTCTTCTACTAATCTAATGAATGCAGCTTTTATAATCTATCGTTTGTTCACAATTTATCATGATAACATGGACAATTAGAGAAGTATGATAACTCTGTATTGTCCACTTGCATCCGTTGATACTTGTTGGTTCCAAGTGCTGCATTATTTTTCAAAGTCTGAGACGTTTGTTAACAGCCAAGTGCTATCAACCGTAGATTATGATGGCCAGAAGACTGAAAAAAGCAGAGTTCAACGATTTCTCCTGAAATGTGTATACATCCCGACATAACGGTGATTACAGCAATGTGTTAAATAGGTCTGTTTCTTGGGTAAATGCTTCGGACAAGTCCTTCAGTTGAAATTCTCGTTAAATGATTTGGACTCCGGATTTTATGCTGGTGCATAACTGTAAGATGATCAGTTCCTAGTTTAGTTGTAGCTATCGTTACATCATTCAGGCGTGACACTTTTAATTGGTCACAGTTCAAGGTGATCAATGACAGGTTGGATCTGAAAGCCCAAAAGTGTCCTACTGGTTATCCATTCAGAAGAATTGTTAAACTGTCGAGTGTGCTAACGATCAACTTGCATCCTAAAGGCCTTTTAAAAAATTGTCTGTTTAGTTTGTATCCGTTCTGCCCTACTCGGCATCGGAAGCGGTACTCTTCTGTTCATCATTTCATCTAACTATTGCTAACTTGACATATCTTGAATTTCTAATTTTCATTTGGTCATCATCTCTGTTGCACGAGAGGGCGAGGCTAATAAGAAACTATTGAAAAGAGGATGTTATTTTTTTAGAAAGTAATTCCATAGTTTTCCGTGACCGTCACAGAAAACTAATAATCATTGCTGTTTGAGAAACACACATTTGCTTTCAAACACCGCACAGATAAAATGGGACGCAGAAGTAGGATTAGAACATAAGCTTAAAAAATCTTTTTTTAATATTCAAGCTGAAAACGCTGATCTGTAAGCATGTTTCCTGACAGTGGATTTGTATGTTGCCCTACAATGTGAGATAGATTTGCTGCTGTAATAAGCTGTTCGACTAAAACAGATAATATATGTAATCCACTTTTGCGATCCTTGCACGTACAAACGGTTTGACGCTGATACGACTGACACCTTGTAGAAAATCAGCAACAAACATTATTATAAAAGCACTACGAAATCTCATATTTTGGATTATACAGTCTAGTGTGAAATTAAACACTTGGCTACCGAATGCCAGTTGAGACTAAGAATGAGAGCCGTCAGCCGGCGGGTTTACACAGCTGAAAGAATGTAAATTTGATCTTTGTCCTCAAAAGATGTCTGGGTGTGGCATACAGGCGAGAGCGAAGCTGCTTGACGTATAATGTGCAGATATACTGGTTACGTTGATCTGTTTGCTCACTAAAAGGCCGACATGTATTTCTTTGCTCAGATCATCCGTCCATGATCTCTCGCTGGTAGTTTTGTAGCAGAATAATGTGCTTGAGAGGTAACACACGTTGAACACTACTCAGATAATAAAGTGTGAATCTCAATGACCACAAAGTGAAGGTTGACTAAACAGTTGGTGTTGATTTCCTGGTCTCTACCCTATCTAGTAGACACAGGCTGTAACTTAGCTAATGCGACTAATTCGGCATGACATATTGACGTTGCACTGTAACGAACTCTTAGTTTCAGTAACTCGGATCTTTAAAACCTCCATAGATGTTGCTGTTTACACCATACGTAAACAATTCGTAAATCTGCAAACCACACACGAATTACCTTTTGTGATCTGACTTGAACAAGCACGTTTGGAGCGGGTACTTCACATATAACCTGTGTGGAAACTATAGTCATGATGAACTGTGGGATATGCAAACACGTCAATACTTTTCAAATATTATTGTTATGGTTGAAGATTTGATGGAAAATGGTGCAAAAAGCCAAATGTACATATCAAAAATAAGACGAAGATGGAAGAACATCAACGGTCCTTAATGAATGTATGTATTGTCTGCTCTTGAATCCTAGTGAAGACAACCGCCTTTAACCGATCCACGACTTTTTAGATTGGACAATTCATTCACCCACACATTTAATGCACTCCAGTTGCCGTTGACTTCAAGTGTAATTTGGTCCAATTGCACTTCTTCTAGCACCACTGAATCGTTCACAGGTTCCGCAGCAAGTATGTCAGTTTCGTCACGAATACTAATCAGTTTCGGCACTGAACTCGATTTACATATTTATCAATTTCAACTGAATCATTTGACCAGGTAAATGCATGCACACACGTACACACACACGCATGCGCTCACAGAAAACTTCTCCGGTTCTTACAATGTATGGCAACAACACGCACAGTTAATTCAAATCGTTTGAAGACGGAACCTGTTTTGGGACATGTTATACTTATGAGAACCTGCATACCCAACGAGATGGCTTAGGATGGGCTAGAGTAGACACAACTTCCTATCCAATTTCCTCTAATTATTGTCCACTTTGCATCAATCCCGTTTGGTCCACGTCGTTAGGCAACATTTTGTGCGTCCCGCTGAGATTCTCACTAGTCATGAATGGTGTTTACAGATGTGCGTTAGTCTTTCTGATAGCACAATGAACATGTAGACCTTGATAGCCAGATGGCACATGCATACAAAGTACGACTAATCGGGCAATAAATTCGTCCTGAAAGAAAAGAGGATTTCACCAGATGAACCAGATGGTACCGAACAAATCGAATCGATATTGATCGAGTGTAATAAATCGACGCTGACCCAAGTAGCATTAAATCTTAGCAAATGGTGTTAACACTCAAGGGTCTGTCCTGGTCAGTCATTGACAACAACAGTATTAGGTATTTGAATAAAACGAAAATTGGTGGATGTAAGCATTTCGTATTGATTCATCAGTACGAAATGCACAATAGCATGAATCTGTTTTAAAATAACAAACAAGTAAGGGGGTGGATAGTTAGTCAAGGAGTTGTGATAAGTTATTAAGTCCAAGGAAGAGTCTAGTTCACGAGCAACTGTTTCTGATTAGAAGGCTGGTTTGAGGCGGTTGATTGCGATCACTGTAAGAATCTTGGGTTAGAATGACGTGACAGTATTATGAATGTACAACTTGGCTTGATAACGTGACCAGCCACTGATGAAACTGGTTGTTTACGTGTTTCAACAACATAGTTGTTCTTCGATAACACGGATTCTGCATCTATTTAGGCAAATGTTCCTTCACTCTTGAGAGCAGGCCTCTCTCGGCTGTGAGTATGTAACCTTATCCACAGCCACATGTAAACAGGTAAACACAGTATACGGTGGTAGTGATAGGCTGGTCTCCTTTGAGCGAAGGCGTTGATAACTTCTAGGTCCGAGAGATTATACAGAGTTCAGCCGTATTAAATGTTTGCTTAAATGAATTCGTCAACTACTGTGTTGTTTTGTGCATGATGTAACCAGTCGTAAAAGACAGTTCTCTGTACACCTTCTCTTTTCTATAGTGATTACCTCTTCGCATGGTGCTCAGTGATCTACCACGCCTTTCTATGAATATGATTATAGAACAGAATTGACGAGGTCTAGTTCCTCCGCAGCACTCTCTTGAGTACAGAGTCACCTTGCCTATGTGAACAACATATTACATTGGACCGATGTGAAACTGTTGAAGTTTAAGTACTGACGCGATCATGTGGGTTTTCTGTGGATAGCTCTTCTAATCCAGCCATCTTCTCCGCGGTTTATGAATATGTCCAGAAAAGTTAAATAATTGCTGGCCTCAAATTCACACACAACCTTCAGGTTAAGATAACAGCTATTTGGGCACTGCACCAGGTTACCTGTTACCCATTTAGACTGACTGAATAGTAGTGTGTCGGTGACGTAACACTTGTAATATGACAAGCTCTTTTGCTCAATTATTAACATGAAAATGTCTGTTGCGATGGGATCTAGTGGACTTCCCATGATGATCTACTTGACGGTAGGTCTACTAGAGAAAACGAAAACTGACATTGTCAGTTTGAAGCAGCAACGGTTTCTCAAGTATACCGGTCGGGAGTGGCGAAGTAATGTGATTCACTTCGACGGAGTCACAAATCTAATCAATCGTTTCGTGTGGACGGACATTTGTGAACAGTAACTGGACGTTTACGGAACACATCAGTTCATTAGCAAGACTGAATTTATCTAGGTCACTGATCAATCCGATGGAAACCTTAGTGGAATGTGCCTGAAATTTTTGTTTTAGCAGAGCTAGAATAGGGACTAGCCAACTTGCCAATTTATAGTCTGCAGAGTTTCATTGTTAAAATTAGGCTAAGCAGCATCCCAGAGTTATGCGTCTTTGGCAGACAGTAAAGTTGGGCTGTTGACGATCCACATGATTGGACAGATTTATACGTCATCTCATCAGTAATCCGAAACTGTAAGAACAGTTGCAGATGTCGTCTCATGCGGTCTTCTATTTCGGTGACATTGTCCATTCTCTCTATTCGGTGAAACCTCGTTCGGTCATCCACTGTTGACACTGGTTGGCGGCATTCGAAACGGATTAGCCTGTCACAGTGACCAAAGCCAAAGGACGTCTGCGCTTTGAACCATCACCCCAAGTGGCTTGCGCTGCACCACTTGCGGTTCCACTCACACACCACGTATCCGGTGTAAACCCGAAGAAGTAAGACCAATGTTGACAATATCTGCACACACACACACACACGTTTATACAGTCTGATTATTACTACGTTTTTTAACTTAAGTTCTCTCAACGATTGTACCTGTGGCTTGGTGATTGGACTCATCATAAACTCATAGGTTATATCGGCGAATTTAGTCTTTAACTGACTTGTGTTATCCGCACTGGCTGGTCGAAGCCCATTTAACTGATCGGTAAGATTCTCAAACTTGGTTTCAGCACAAATACGACTAGGTTTACGTGATGATATTTTGTAATCAAGACATTAGGCTAACGTTTTTTAGCCGTAACGAATTCAAATATACTGAAGAAGGATCCAATACTTACTACTACTGGCCCTCTTCGTGCAATCAACGATTGTATTACAAAATAGTATGAACACCATATGATTGTACAATGTCAAGTTTTTTACGACTGACAAAGGACGGCAATGTAATTAACGCAAATAAAAAAGTTGCTTTTGTGAAGATTCTATGTAGGCACTCGCAATATGTCTGAGGTTATTGTTGATCGTTTTCAGTTGACAGTTCCCACGATTTGCCTAAATAGCTAAGGCAGGAATGAGAGAGTTGTACGTGAATGAGTCAGCCAGTGAGTTCGTTTGCATGCTGATTCTGTATGCAACCATAATTCATCGCTATGCCCCATTCAAAATCTCACAATGATTCAAGATTGACTTGGGATGCAAATGGACAACAAGAAAGTAGGTTCAGTTGGTATAACCAAGTAAAGTAATCGATGAGTTTCTCGTTTATCGGTATTGTTAACAACGATAACAGTATAGGATGACATATGACCGTCCCGTCCTCCAGTTACGCACTCAACCATACAACGTGATTTCCAATCCGGGAATGAGAAGACGTGAGCCCCAATATCTATTGAGAGAGGTTCAATCACTAGGTTACAGAGATTGAAAATACGACGGACAATTACCATGCAGTGTAGTCAGAATGGAAGACGAATCAGATCTGATGACTAGACACAGTAATCGTGATGTTAAAACGAATCAAGTGAGAGAAAATACAACGCAGATAGAATTAATTCGTATATGCGTCCGACGGCACAACCGCAATCCGACTACGTAACCAGAATAATACAGAACACAACTCTACACCGAATCTGCTTCAGGCGAGATGGATGGAATTAGTTCCGCTTCATTTCAAACAGCTGAAGTTCGAGGCCACCCGTAGATTTACACAATCTCGAATATACTGATACTCTCAATCTCAAATCGAACATTGCTGCACGATTCACTTTGCTTGGTTCGTTAGGATATGTTGGTGGATGAATAGCAAATACATTTATAGTAGGTTGTGTAGGTCATGGGGTCTTTTGAAATGACAGACCTGTCTATCTTTTTCTTTAACGCTGTAAACTCAATTGAAATGTTAGATTGCAAGTTATCACGAGAGTTAGAAGATCGAGTTCTAACAAGGTCATTTTTCTATCTGTGTTATAAGAAATATGGTTACTTTTACATAAGTGATATAAAAAAAACAATAATATTTCTCCACCTCTTATAAGAATGGCCTCCACTTTGTCGTCTCCTAACAAAAGCTCCTATAAACCAGAATAGCAAACATATTGTGAAACGTCACTAATTCTCAGTTAGTCGTATTTTACATATACTTACGTAAAATTTGTACGTAAAAATGGTCATATCTAGGTTGTCCACTCCTCACGTGTTTTAACTGTAGTCAAGAGTAGTGGCCACCTTTTTGTACTCTGTGCTAACATTAGACACACCCTAATGTGAAATGCTCATTGGGACTGCATTTTTGAACGTTTCTGATAGTATGATGATAGTGTTTGTAATGAAGATTTTGGATAAAAGAATGATCCACTCCTTAGCAGTCAAACTTACAACATAAATATCAAGGTTACTTTTATTCCCACTCTACTCAGCATGACTAATATTTGTGTTTATAACCCCTGGTTCAGGTACCATGATGAGAATAGTTACCGTGCTTTATATTGTATCCCCGCAGCCGGTCATGCCCAACAACTTTCCCATGCCCTGTTTCCTCTCCTACGTGTCACTATTCGCCTCCTCGGTACAGACTGGCAAAATCCAGGTCTAGACTTGATCCTTCTACGACGCACGTTAGGGAGCGAAGGTGTAGATGGGTTGGCCACATGTAATCTGTTTACAAAATCCACGAGAGTTCGACGTAGGCATCGGCTACCATACAGTCGAACTAGTTTTATCGAAAACGATAAATGTAACCATTCTCTGTATGTGCATTTCCAGCTACACTATCTGGCTGAATTATAAGTTAATGAACGGACTATTGAGTACAGCAGACAGTTTCTTATGAAACGGGAATCACACTAAGTTAAAGTCAAAATTAAAAATAGATCAACGATAGCTTTACAATAGTAAACAAAAAAAGTAAACCGTAAAATTTAGACATCCGTTCAACACTAAGTTAAACTGACTTGCTTACAGTGATTGTGGCTACAACCGTTTACTACAGAGTTGCGACCTGACAGTACATCGATTAGCCTGTGGTTTATGTGTAACAGGTTCAGAACTTCACTGTCGTGTTCACTATTGATACATGTATCACAATACCACATATGAAAGTCAGTCACAAGACTAGTAGGTTACGGGGATGAATCTGACATAGGTACAGTTGAATTAATCTATCTATGGCACTTTGGAAATCCGAAGTTCTGAATGGCCGAGGTCATCACAACACGATAGCTGGTAGTCTGATACGACCAGTGACCTACGAGTGTGTCCATACTGGTTTGGTTCTCACATATGACCCGTTGTAGAGTTTTGTTCGCTAGTCTCCTAACCTCACACCACATTATGAAAACCATCACGGGCCTGTCTTTCACCAATTAACTGATCGCTATTCAGCTATTTGGTTTGCAACAGTTTTATTCGCAAACAGTAGCATAACTGACGATGTATGTCCAGCTTTTTCGACTACGTTTCATTCACTGAAGAGAGGTTGTATCAATTGTGCGTCCTTAGAGGCCTCTTTAGGTCATTTGCATACAACATTGATCAAACACTGTCCGACAGATAATGTTACCTTTGTCTGACCACATCAAATAGTAAGCAGTGACGTTCTTTATTGTTCATTCTATAAGCATCCAGCTCAGCTGCGTTACGCTGATTTCAAAGACAAACCATCTGACATTTATTGTAATATCTTATTCCTATCCATTTCACCGTGACGGTTTGTCATCATGTAAGTCGAATCTGATGTTCCCAGAACACCCAGGTTGTGGTGACAGACTTGTGACCACGAAATGTTATGTTGATCATATAGTATGGCTGTTAGTTCGGGGCTTACAAGGTTTCAGCTCTGTCGGACTTTGTTTTTACAGCTTATGAAACTGGCCTTGTGTGTTCGAAAACAATTGTTCGTGTAGTTTACCTTGACCTGGACATAAGGACCTTACTTAACCTACCGGTCGATCATTCATTCCATCCTCCTAAGTGTTTGATATGGAAGAAAACTTGATTCATGACATTGTAAATTTGGCACTGATGAGTCAGTACGAAATGTTTGCGTCTGTCCTACTCTGTAGTCCAGTCGATTTGTTCAAATGGAGCGAATCGTTGATTAAGACGATGTGTTCATACCATGTCACGCAGTGACTGAGAGGCCGGGTTATCAGCACCTTTAGTGTGCGTACACTAACACACTAGTGTTAGTTTTCATGGTCCTCACGTTGTTCCACTACTGTTAGGGTGAGAATGATACCCATAACAGAAAAAACAACGGGTACTTTTGGGTGGTTATTTCAAACAAAGAAATCTTTTTTGCAAAACTTGGACAAGGATCTCAATCTCAAGGCATATTCAGCGAACCAATGGCAGAGTGAATGTGCTTGAGATATCAATCATTTATTTTAACCTCATAAATTCACTCAAGTCGTTTGCGGTTTTTAAAATCTCATTGACAAAGCTATGTCCTACATACCACTTTGATAAATACTTCATACTAAGATGATTATGTGATCTGAAATAAATTCAGAAATCACTCTGACCCAAGTTTCCCTAGTCTGTACAGGTAGGAGTAAAACAAGCACACCACATTGGTCATGTAGTAAGCGTAAGTGGCTATCTTGATAAAATCGGAATGTGGAACACCAGCGCTGGATGCTTGTGGGTATTCCAAGATGTGGAAACAGTTCTGAGTAGTGTAAGTTGAACTGTTGTACACTGTTCGGTGGTTTCATGCTACTTCGTTATCACGTTAAGATAATGCGAAAGAGCTAACTTGCAAATAGAATGAAGATATACATAAGTCCAGTTCTCGTCGATTCTATGGTCGCTGGTTGGTGTGTCATTGTCAACGTCCGTTACAGTTGTGAGGTGCAAAACCACATCGACCTCCAGTCCATTCTTGAGGCTCCGTCAGGTCATTTATCTCAAAGCCGCATCTGCTAATGTTTCTCACTGAGACAAATTATTATTATTACGGACAGTGGTAACAGTACATAATTCAACTATTCAAACATCAATATCAACGAGTATCACAGAGACTACTCCAGAATCAAAGGTCAGCATCATTTTTAGACGTTTCAGCCAGTCATGTCTGTGTGCAAAACGTTAACCGCGTGACACGTCTCATCGGGTCGGTTCAGCTGGTGTCACCTGCTGTACACACGAAAACACGCGCGCACGTGCACACAATGCACTCAGATTGGTTATCCGTTTTCTTTTGTCAAGCCGCCGATACTGCTGTAAACACAGTCGTCGGTGCGCAAATGCATCTCTGAGTGTGGGTATGTGTGTGACATGTGTAAACTATCGGACTTGACATCGTGACGATCAACTGCTACATCCACTTCACCAGGTTAATTCACATGGCCACCCAACCCGTGTGTGGTCTGCGCGTGTCAGTTCATGTAATTGTGTCAGTAAGTCACAACATCCACAGAGTTGTGGCGACACTTGAAAATCTGGGTTCGACCCCAAATGCTGATCACAGAGACTGTGTGATGGGAGGGGGTTGAACAGATATGTGAGATGTTATCAGAGCACAGTAAAATCACACCGTCAGAATAAGCAGCTGGTCGAGCCTTCGAACCAAGGTCAAATCAAAGATGTCCTCTGACAGGCCAACAGCATTAGGAGGGAAAATAGTAGTAAAAATCATTGCAGTCTTGGTTCTGTTGGCTGCTGTTGACAGTCGTTTCAGCCAGGACACCACTATCCCCGATGCTAGGATGACGATTGAGGTTCGGTCAGCGTGTTTTTGCCTGACGGTGAGATCAACACATTGATACGTGTTTGTTTGCTACGCGTTTCTTCTCATGACTAAATCGGGCATACGAGAGGGCTGAGTAACTGAATATCAGCTGATGGACCTACAATAAATAATCACGTACCAGAATGGAGGTAACGACTAACGATAGTGAGATTTAAAACAGTTTCTTTCCCTCCTAAAGTTTCAATAAAAAAGATAGAACATGAAGAGTGGCAGATGCAAGAATTTCGTGTCGACTTGTCAGTACAAAATTCACAATAACATGAATCGGTTTTTCTTACCGAATAACTAAGGGGTGGAATGGATAGTCAATCAGTGGGTAAGGAAAGGTCACTAAGTCTAGGTCGGGGTCAAGTTTATGAACAATCCTGAAACTGCTAAGGGTCGCGTAGACTGTCGTCCATTGTAATGCTTTTTGTCGAAAGGGTCCGACTGGAAAGTCTACGGGAATGCGACAGTTGCGATCAATTGTGGGTGATGTTCAATCTCTATGAAAATCAAAATCCCCTACTAGTCATCAGTAACCATTCTAATTAGTCTACAAGACCTCTGTACTATGGATCGGAGTTTTAACACAGCAGGTTAAATATCAGTTCAAAGGTTTCAGTGGACCGATCTGTAGGATGCAACACTGGTTGCTCACAGAATAGCATGATCTCATGTATTTTCCATCGACTGACTGATTGAAATCTACGATTGAGCACCGACGGCAGAAATAGTCAAGACCCGATGATATATTGGCCCTCATAACCACGTGGACAAATGGCCTGGTTCAACTTTGTTTCCTTTTTGCTAGTGCATTTTTTCAAAGATATTACTATTTAACTTATTGTTGATGATCTGCCTCCACTGAGCAGGACGTGCTTTGGTTTGTATTCAATATTGTAACGAAAGTCTCGTTGGTTTATCATTACTATGTGCTTAATACATTACGGGTTTTATTCTACTCCACTGGTTTTCCAAACGCACTAAAGAACACTTTAACTCGGCTGGTAGCAATCCTTAAGTGTAGCAGTCTCCTGAATACACTTTTAATCTCTAAACCTACATGTGATGGTCCTATCTCAACGTTCAGAGTATAATTACAACTATTTAAACTGATAGGTGACACCAGATAGCCTCCTTATCTCCTGGTGATCTGTGACATCAGTCTTATCGACAATTAACAACCAGCAGATTTGTTCAATATCTTCAGTCGCAAAAGATGTGTTTCTAATCTGACGATTCTGATCAGTAAAGCTGTTCGAACACGAAAAGTGGTAGATGCAAGCATTTCCTATTGACTTGTCAGATCCTGATGATGACCGATCGAAGTGAGTGAAACTCAGGATGTCTCAATTTGTTCAAAACGCGGTGTGGTGATTAAAAATAACCTCAGAACTTCTGCGCTTTGTCGAAAGGACAAATGTGTCTCCCGAAAAATGACTGATTTGCAGGAATGTCTTTGACAGCACAACGTGCCGTGTCAACATGAAAACATGGTCAGTTAAAGCGGAGAGCAGCCAAAGTGGATCAAACACAATCGTAAGGACAATCGGTGATTCCGTACTAAATAAGGCTAATTCTGCACCAAGTTTCCACTGCTTGTGGTAGAATTTAGATTCATCACTTCGTAGTTGATACAATGGCGTGCTCGAATATTCCCGAATGTATTGTAAGTAATTCAGCTCAGGAGCACGTATCGTTAAAGCACCACTTGGTTCGTGAACTTATAACGCTCATAGGTTGCTTTCACGTGTTGACAGTCGAAGGCTGGTAGTCTAAAGAAGTACGCTTCCTCGGATTTTTTTGGTTTGACTCACACACTAAACTTTTAAACGTCCGCTTTACTTGGATCATCCACGTTTACAACGTACCTCTGGCTATTGCTGACCTCTTGAAATGGTTAAAAGCAGTATTGTTCTCCTACAGTCAAATATGTACTTGTTCCAAGGTGTTTGCCACTTCTTCAGATGCATTTAGTTCGAATTGTAAACCAGCCACCGTTAATGAAATTAATCGACACTTTAGCACCATTCATACACTGAAGGTCAAATATGACTAAAAATGAGCAACACTCACTCAATGTACAATTGACGAAGTCTGATATAATTGTAGCCAGCTCATTTTACCTTACTGTTGTGCTTAAATGATCCACGTCAACCAACGGATGTAGTGAACTATTTGCAACCACGTGGAGTGACAACCTTCTGTACATATTTGTAGAAATTTGTAGATAAGCTCTTAGTCAGTTCAAGTACAGTTATTACGTCTAAGTGCCTTTGTAGTCTTGTCTCAAATTGTATTCCTGTTGGACAATCTAATGTCATCTGTTCATTAGTTTATTATCAATCCATGAGTTACATTCTCACCTATTCAATCATCGATGTTAGTATGTCATCTCCCCCACTATTCTCTTTATCAATCTGTTGCAGGTTACACATTTTCATGTCCCTGCCCCCCTACCTACTATTCCTCATTTGTCATTTAATATGATCGACTGTATAAGGCCACTTGTCTGACCTGCTCCAGTCGGTAAATTCTAGACCATCGCCTATGAATGTTTATTTGGTTAAAACAAATAAGCATACAATCAAACATTCAGTTTGACAGGCAAGCGTTTAATCAAACGTTATGTTTTATCGGTTCACAATTCAATTCGCTATTTGCCCACTAAAAATTTGGCATATCATGTCCAGAGGACTGTTTAAGTTCAATCAAGATAGCACCCATACTTAATGGGGCCAATTACTCAGACAATAACGGAACACCGTGTTATCATCAGCATGTCTTTTGACTCGACAGTTTACTATGCAAGCAGTCAGAAGTTAAGTGAGTTATGACAGCAAGAGAGCGGATGCTCTGTTGGACCCCAGAACACATGAAAAAGACAAACCAGTTGTCAGATTATTGAACTGAGTTGAAGTGGAAATACGCTCTATAGTTTATTGTGCATCGAAATGGAAACGTGGCATGCCGATTAGAGGTGAACATAGAGTTGTTTTTTAAACCTGTTTGTGTATAGCTGGACTTTTCCGACATCATCTAACTTACTTGTGGGGACAGAAGGTGGTCTGGAGATGAAAAACAAAGTTTGAGAATCAACTAACGTATGCACTAAATTTATAAAGCTGTATGAATGAACCTATAGGATGCGTCTCAACGATTAACACACTAGGAATATATAGTGTCAAAAACAGTCACCAAAACTATTGTGGATCGACGATTGCTGTATCTCCGACAGACTAGATCATAATGATTAATGGTTTGTACGGCGAATTCCATGATCACACTTTCATAGTTGAGTATCAGTCAAAGGCGACACCAAAACTCAGTCACGTCCATGACAAAGAAGCAGTCCAGTCGTAAATTTTGTTTTAACCTAAAGTATTGATAAAGTTGCTAGATTATTTAAAGTACGTGTATCAGTGCTTGAACTGATCATTGTGTTCAATCTGAAGTAACTAGATACATAACTGACTGCATCTAATTGACGGTTTCGTTACATGATTCCATCGCACAGAGTAACCTAGTTTAAACGGTTTCTGCTTTATATATATATATATATATATATATATATATATATATATATATATAACTTGAATCATCTACCTAACGATTCGCTTCCTGTTCACTATATGCTATTTAGTTGTGTGGCTTTGTTCGTCCCCAGTGGGCGTTGATCACATCGAATTAAACTGTTTGTCTGTCACATTCAAACATACGAGAAACTTGTTTGACTTCTGCGTATAGTTCTGTAGTTTGATTTGGCACATCTGTCTAAACAGAGACACGGAAGAACGTTGGATGATCGGTTCCAGTCCTGTCTGTGTTTACCGTCTTAAGTTACGTCTATACATATAGAAGATCGTCTGAAGATGAGTAATCCTAAAAGAACAAAGTCACTGCTATTGATTTTGGGCAATCAAACAGGACCACAACAGATGGATTGTCAAGGTGTGGGCACACCTCCACGGATTGCGAGTGTATGTGACCTAGAGCAATCCGAAACATCTGTTCCGTTTTGTGGAATACACAAACCGAATCGGGAGGCATAGACGTGCCCGTTTAGTCAGTTCACCACTCTAGCAGCACGTATAGACAAGCTAACCCGATAGAACAGTTTCGTTCTTTTTATATGAATCATGGTGTACAATACAGGAACAGCTATTTATTGGACAACAGGTGCTTATTTTGAGCCGGTTTCACATAAGATCATTCTCAATTTTTTATCGAATTCGGTTGAATTAAAAACAAGGTTTTCAATGTACAGTTTAACAACATTTTGACAAAACAAAGGACAATCAGGATGTTCGGTCTGTTCCAATAAGAAGTATCCGTTTCCCGCTATCAATCGAACAGAAAAATAGAGGTGAATCTTATGCATCGAAGCTATAAGGTTGAATACGATTATACGAATCACCGACCAGTGGGAATTATTTTTGGTTAAACGCTGTCACCTGACTACGTACATGATAATGTTTTAACATATTTTTTCCCTCTAAGTATTGCTTATGTGTGTATAGTGTGGAAACATCTGTACTGAACTGCAGGTCAATCTGTTCAGCAGGACGATTTATTCAAACTGGCTAAAGGAACTAGTGGCTTACATTTTTACTGTAACAGGCAGGGGATAACTGAAAAATGAAGGATCCCTTAATCGGATCGAATGTTATAAGCTTTTATAATACACATACCAAATACTCCAATAAGACTTCCTGTTGCAGTATAGTAGTGCTTACCCCCCTTATTTATGATACTAAATTCTTACAATTAACCATCAAAAACAGCACACAATTTACCTGATTTACTGATATATTGTACTAGTCAAGTAAATGAGATGACAGGAGGTTGAATATTTCCAGTTATTTGCAAAGTAGTTGTAGACAGTTTAACTAATATGGACTTCAAGTCACTGCGAGTGTCAGCACCCAACAAGAGTCGACTCATCCGCTATTCGTAACACTAAATCCCAGTTCATCAAGACAAGAACATGGAGGAGTAATGCAAACTAGTTTTACTGATGAATAGTAGGAACTTTTTGTTTCCACACAAATCGAACATCACACTCAGTTGATCGCAGCTGTCGCCTTTCTGTTGACTGTCCAGTAGGCCCCTTTCGAAAAGAAGCGCTAGACTCGAGTTTCGTCCTTAGTAGGGCTCGTCAGTAGCACGTATCCTTGCCACTGTCGGGACTAGAACCATGGCCACGCTGTTCATGAGACAACCGTGTCGACCACTACGCCATCGATTTCACATCAGGCACGGCCGAATTATCATATGTGAACGCTCAGCCAGATTAACTTTCGAATAAGGCTCTGATTACCCGATACTTCTTGTTACTGTTGCCTACTTGATCCGATGCCGAACTGGTGAAATCTAGTTGTTCTGTTCTTTTGGATCGAAGTCTGTTTGGCTAGTTTAGTTGATTTCAACTGTTAACCTGAAATTTGGTTGTTTACTTACTGTTGCTCTTTGAGCTTTGGACTGATCGGTTAAATACTTCTGTTGATCTTTCATTTGTTCAGTTATTATTTGTCGATCTTTAACATGTTTATACTGATCCTTTCTGTCGCAGGTTGGCACTTGGTAACGGCTACGTGTGTCCCCTAAAGCCTTGTTCTCGGATTGGTTTGTAAATTTCTACTAACCCCATGTTTGTTTGGGCAAACATTTATGTGATGCCCATTTAGTTCCTCGTGGGCGAAGATCAACGAAAACAGAAGGTCGTAGGAAGATAGGACCGACTAGTTCGAAGTTAAAAAAACAACGGTAAGTAAACTATCCGACATCAAATCAAGGGGGCAACGGCAACAAAAAGTATCCAATCTGATTTCAAGTTAACAGATCGTCCTACCCATCGTATACAAAAATGGGAATTCGTCGACTCTAACCGACCACAAAGCTCGAACCCATACGTCCAAACGGTCACACCCAAGAGATGTGACCTCGTTTGATAATGAAATGCTTGGAGCCTAAATGTCAAGCTTAGTTAACAATTGAACACCCGAACAACCAGACCGAGCTATCAAGTCCATCACTATTTCCAACAATCACAAACGATCCTTTTTAGTCCTAGCACCAACTCTTAATCGAGTCGCAAACACGATAAACAGTAGACTATCTATATCCAGTGTTAAACATAGTCAAAATGGGCACCCGTTTAGTTACCAATGTTTGCAACACAGCAGTGAGTCTGATGTTTGTGTGATAAAAACAAAGGGAGCTAAACACGTTTGGGGATCTTACATACAGTCTTCCAACCAGACTGACAGTTTTCCGGCAAATGTGCAAGAGCAGGTGTACACAAACAAACATTTTACTGTGCTATGCATAATGCTTCACTGGGTTCCCCTAGGCGTGGTAAGATCATTCGCAACTGTAATTACCAAGTCCATTGTTTGTTCTCGGTTCAACCAACACAGAACGTGCACAAGTCCCAGTGGTGTGCGGTGTATCGGATGACTAAATGACCAGTTTGTGTTTGACTCACTGTTCGTCTCGGACTGATGCTCGATTTCAGCAAGCTAATAGAACAAGCACATTGAAGCACTTTGTTTTCCGACTTGTTTTTTATTCTCCCGACAATCACATTGATGTAAACTAACTCTATAATAGTATACAGTCGAGAAGATGAGTCGTGATTTTTCATTCTTCGGTAAACATGTTGACATAAAGTAAACATTGCAGCGGTAAATTTTGCAACCGTTCAAACGGTTGAATTGTACTCCTAACGAATTGACGACTGAACTGAAGAACATACCTTCCAGATGCTGTTGTGAGTGGGTCGAAAGTATGGAGCCGTGTTTCTGATAAACGATATGAAAATATATCTCATGTTGACTGGAGTGCGACTAATCGCGTTTGACGTGTGTTAAGTTACTAACCTGTCTATGATAAAGCAAAGCTGTTTCCGGGAAATCGTGCTGTCACAGCGGTGAAAACTGTTAAACCTCGAAACAGGTCTCACGGTCTTGGTATACACTGAACATCCTTCCCATCGGATACTACTAATCATAAACATTTTATATTCTGCTCCTCTTTATCCTGGCCGATGTAAGTTGTGCCTCGAACTGTTGGTTTGAAGCCAATCCAAACAGTTTATGGTTTCTGTTGCATTGTTCGAGCAAAGCTATAGATACAGATAAGTATGTATGCTTTACTTGTGTTCGTGTGCGAACAATCCGAATTTCTGTACAATTTTTCTCTACTTCACTAGTTCAGACACAAACGGTATTTGCTAATGATGAGACGTAATCAAATGCGTGTAAGGTTCACTTTAATTTTCGACTTCAGTTGTCCACCATATACACAGGTGTCGCAATAATTCCCGATCAGCTAGAATCCGGTTACTTTAAGGGTGACTCCAACCTATTTTGTAAAACATCGCTAGTTATTAAACCTGTTCATTCTCGGGAAGCTCGTACCACCAGTGAAGACCAGTGTTGGTAGATCTTAGTTGCATAGAATACAGTTTTCAGACTGCAACTGCATGTCAGAAATGTTCACACTTATCATGTGCGCACATAAGTCGATATTCTATGGTATTTTAATATAAACAATCACACAAGGTTCTACTCAAATACAAGTTTATATGTAGTTCGACAGACTTGTTTTCAGTTTAGGAGACCCAATTGTAAAATATCTGGACTTCGACTGGATTCGAACTGGTGACAGAATTTTAATAACTGGATCTATTATGAATTATCAAATCTGCCGAATTATTTATCAGAATTTGTGTGGTTGTCAAGTTTCGTTACACACTAATAGTAGGAGACGATGTTTTTTCAGCAATACCTGCGCATTACCATCACAGACTACCGTGAATACATCGGTATCCATGACTGAAAAAAGGTGTACTCGACTGCAACTATTACATGCTTCCTCGTTCTTTCTCCGTCGACAACTTTATACAGCGTCAGAAGTCTGTCAGAGTCTTTCTGAGTGTTTCAGTCTAAACGTGGGTGTTCTAGGTGTAACCATTCTGACAACAACTCGTTTCTGCCCTGTAACTTTTCCAAGTCGCAGGTAAACGGTAAAATGTGATGTCATTTGACTGGGTCCGCGCATTGCGTTAGGTAGGCAGCTCTCGCCAACTCAGTCGCACACCTGTTGAAACCACTGTGTCGCAAATTCAGTTCAATTCAGTGAGTACATAACAAACTGTCATCACAGCGTATCTGATCACTAACCAGTGAATTCCTTTCGTTTGTATCCAAGTTATGAATTAGAAATTGAGAACAAGACTGTGCAAGATAGAGCACGCACAAATATCGTACACACACTCATCTAGCCACGAATGTACACGGTATCTATTTGCTAATAACTACTAGATCAGCCACTACTGTGTGACCCCCTCACCATGGTATACCTTAGGTTGTGGTTGTGCATCACACATGTGCATGAACTTGCATATCAGATAGTCACATGTGCAGTCATACAGGTCCACCGTTGTAGTCATTAATCTTTTGTCAAGGCTATCAGATATTCACGTATTAGAGTAATTCACTCTAATTCGGTCGATCCAAACTTGATCAGTGGCCGTTTCTTTTTGGCGTACGTACAACTGCATCTTCACACTGTGTGTCATTTAGGGATGACAATTATTGGGGTGATTCTAAGAGAACAACAGCAGTACTGACTACTTACCATATTTACACATGTGTCGCGTACTGAGCCACTCAATCGAGAGAAAACCAAACAGAGCGGTACTAAACAATCTCAATTTATCAGGAAGATAGCTCCTTTTTATAGAGGAATAACAGTATTTGCGATTGCTCTTAAGCGACAGGCGTTCTTACGCTTTGACTGACCAATTTGTTGTTGTGTTGTTCCACGACCTTCCATCTAGCAACTCGGTTATTTAAAACAGATACGCATTCAACAGCAGCTGATCATCGTCTACGATTGGTTGGCGCCAGTTTGACCATAATTCCGTCTGTTGCGGCTTGTGTGCGAACACTGATTCGCCGAACCTTCTTCAATCAAGAAAACTCTCCATTCCAAACTTATTTGGCAGAGTATCGTTCACAGGGGACTGACACTATTGTGCACTTGGTGGCTATTCACAACTGCACAGTCTACAACCGTGATTACGAAGTCATTTACTCTCAACAGGCCAACATCACAACAAGCTCCGTTTGGAAACTAATAACTTATATTGAAAGTCATACTCAACATTCACTCAGTTATCGATCATCCAGGCACGTCTTGTCTGCAAAACTCCTTACTTGAAACAACGTAGTAACATTAAGTCTTTTCAGTTAATACCAGGGTTGAATAAATGTTATTGCCGTCGCACTCGATTTCCATACACCAACAGATGTTCTTCTCTCCCAAAAGTAGACTCTCACCGCACGCCATTAATCAACATATTATCGTGACCGTTCAGGAAGTTTTGTGCTCTCGAGGGATTTGATCAACAATTTCGATAATTCACAGTTCGATGCTCATAAGACAGCAGGCCGAATTGATGGGAGCTTAACTAATCAGATGAAAAACGCCAGTTCGAATTTCATCCCTAATATTCTAGGCCAAAGGCATAATCGGTCGTTGTGCGTCTGTGTGAGAATGAACAACTATAAACATTGACAGCAGTCCAATTTCGCATTCTGTTTCCGTGTTTACCGTCTCATACAAATTTCAGGTACTCACACTGCAAGTGTTATAACCACTTTAGTCTATTGCTAACACTCTTAACTCTTCCAAAACCTTTTCCTTTGACGCACACCCGTCAACGTATGCTGGTTTTAGGGCCCGTCAGCGCAGTGCAACGGCTACTTTGTACGGTAATCGTCCCATTTGACAGACAAGATATCAAGTGTCAACCATTGCATGACAGTGTACTGCCTCAGTTTACGTGTCCGCGGGTTGAATCGCCGATGCTCCAACTGGTAAATGGATGACGAGAAATGTGAACACGAGATTTACAGTCGCATTCAATGTGGTCACTACTCAATTTCTACCCCCCTGTCTGTGAAAAGGGAGATCATCAGATCGTCGGTGTGCATGTAACATGCTCAGGCGCGTATGGACGGAAGTCACTAAATCACACGCAAAAACTTACTGGATTTCCACTTTGCAGTTGAGTCTCTCGATACCTATCGATAACTGTTGTAAACAAGGAACTGATATTATTGTGGTGATAGACGGTGGAACCAGAAAAAGTGATTTTTGGTTGCATCTGGTATTCGTAAAGTAGGTTGTTTAAGGAAGGTTTTCGTGGTTAAGTTACCAGCGTTCATCTTTGGACCGAAATTTACACTCCGGTTCTCGTGCTTATGAGACAAGTGGGTTACCCACATCTCCAGAAACCTCACAGTAGACATGACCGAATAATCAGACCCAAACGTCCAACCACAAGCTTACGTGTCCAACTCGCTGGACAATTTCGAAAGAAGAGGGCACAAATTTACCGTATTCAGTCCAGTCGGCAACCCCGTTGTCGTGATGTCTCAGTTGCTGATATTCTCACGCTTGTTGACTCGGACACACAATTCAAGGCCATAGCATATCACGGGCCCTCCAACACAAAAGTCTTACCCAAAGGACATCCAAAAACAGGCCTCCTAACCGAGTACTGTCAGCGAATAGCATCAACACACCACGGCAAACACTGCCAAACCAGTTCGCACACGACTACACACTCAGTTTAGGTCAAGTCGCACAACCCTCCGACCAGCTGTTTTGGCCACTATCGTCCACGATCTATAATACCAGACTGGTGGCAAGCGTCTGTAAGCGTTTCAGCGTCTGTAAGCGTTTCAGGGTCTGTAGGGCAATACTGGACTGGGAACCAGCATGCATCGATGAATGCAAATGGACACAGTAACAACACGATATTTCCCTAACGGATTGTGCTATTATGATAATATTTTCACCACACGATGGATGCTAAATAGTTGCACTCATGAATGAAACAGATTCCGTGTGTTTTGGACGCTGACTGGGTGTTAGCTGCCTACATATTGATCGGGCGAGTCAGCTAATTGCCAAGGCAGTTGGAGCGACTGAACCAAGTTTTTCTGCCCCCACAAGGTTGGATTACGTAATCCATTGGTAATGACCTAGGCAGTGGCCAACATTCGCTAGCAAACGAGTTTTGACGAGTTCGGTGGAACCCTGTAGATAACGGTGAACGATCGATCTATGTTGACCTGATGATCACTGTCAGCCAGGTGACCTACAGTGACACTCATGACTGATTTGCTCTCATTTGTCTCTGATGCTTTTAGACAAGTGCCGAATCGTATTACCCACGTACTACCCACGCAAACGAACGATTTAATCACCATAAACGAGTGGTGGGCCGGCACTTTATCCTTCGGATTTAGAGTAATCAGTGGTGAATTGGTGAATGAGGAAATCAGTCTGGCTGTGGTGAACGTTCTTCTAAGGGAACTAGTAAGTAGGCGGGTCAGTGATTCAGTTAACGTATCGCGTTTGTGTGGCACTCGTACGAACATGGACTTTTTATCAACCCCTTGAATCTTAACTGACAAAGTTGTCACAGTAGCCATTCTCTTGTGGAGTACTGATCAGAAATTGTAGCTCGTGCGTCAAAGCATCTGCTCAGCAAGCGATTCTGGATCTATTCGCCAAACATTTGACCACGTTTAAAAGTTACAGTACTGGCCTGACTAATCGGTCTTACGATAAACGGAGCCTTTCAGACTTCCGTCAATCCTTCTACTCAGAGAGACATTTAGGAAATGGAAAGCCCCATGTGACTGCAGTTCTTAGATGAAACTTATCAGCGGATGTGTTCGGTTGAAGTCCTTTAAAATATCAACTATGTTGACGGAGATCTATCAACTTTCCCACAGAGACTGAGACATGCCCAGCTGTGTGTTTTAGACTTATCGCATCATTTGTGGACCCTGACATGACGTTGTGTAGCTGTATTTTCAGAACGTTAAGCAGCGTATGACATTTTTCAATCTGGTGACCTCGTAATTGAGCCGCGTCACTCTATTTCCTGTCAGTGACTGATTTTGCCATTTTAACCACACAATGCCGTGCTAAAGGCAATTTGTAGAGTTAATGAGATGGGAAGAAAAAGTTCGTTTAAAAGTTATTGTTAAATTGGGTTGCATTGATCTCTGCATGCCTGTTTGGTCCTGAAAAGTGACATATGCAAGATGCGAAGGGTCAGCGCAAACATTTGTATCATGCATTTTCCGCCTGGTTACGGCCTATGGTGACACATGTATGTACTGGTCGAACTGGGCCGAGGTAAGGGTGTAACGTGTATTCTACAAGAATTATGTTTGTTCACAAGTTGACCTGTATAGGTCTGTACAAGTTGCAAACGCAAATGCTTCTGATTGTGGTTTAAGGTTGATAATTTCATTTCACCGAAGGCAGGTCGGAACTGTGGACCCTCGGGTGACCCTAGCTGTTCCAGGTCAAGGTGTATTGATACCATTTTCGTGCATCACTTCATCAGTGTAAAATATCCCAAGGGGATTCTTTTGGTCTCACACATGAACGGAGTTGCGTAGCTATTTTACACATGGGTAGGACGATAGACATGGGGACTGGTTGACTCTTACGGACCGAGAGGACGTAGAACCATCAGGTGCAAAGAGCAAACAAAACAGGTTCGCTTTCCCTCTTTACCAGACTGACGGAGACACAAGCTATTAAGTATGCGGTGAGCACTAAGCTCATGGGTGTGTTCGTACTATTTGGAACGTATGCGGACACCTTTGGTTGTCTGTTTGTTTGTACATGGTGATCCTGTCAGATTACATCAGGCTTCCGTTATCGTCATCGTCATCCGAACGACCAGATAAGTCGGACAACCTCTTTCTCGGGTGGTGGGGCGATAGCTCTCTGAATAAGATTGACGGCAGCCGTGACAGTTGAAAGCAGGGTTTAACAAGCCAGAGGAACCGATCGGTCGCGGTGTGCAAGTCTGGGCAAACAGTATCCGGGGTAGATAAACCTTCGCAAGTCTACTCCGGCTTCGAGTGAACTGAGGGAGACAAACCGCTCCATGTAAATGATGCAGGGATCTGCTGGTCACTGTGATAACAGAACAGTACGACCGAGGGAAGACCAACAGCAATGAAATGCAATGCAGTGTTATGGCTGGTCGAGATAAGGGTAGACAATGGGATTAGTTGACTAAATATGAAAGTGTCAACCACTAGTTTATAATGATCCAACCAACCAGTTCACAGTTGGACCCGACTATTAGATACACATCATACACCCATTTCGTTTCGCCGATATTTTCTGAAGTGTATCTGTTGAAGAATCGAATTAACAATCAGATCTAACTGTTTTCGGTTTATCTTGCATTGCTCTCCCTCTTCTATAAAGGTGTTGTGAACCACAAAACACACCTCATACCTCAACAGATTGTTAATCTTTTAATTGACTTTAAAGTCCGTCCTAGAAATACATAACCGTTTAATCGTTCTCTCCCACAAACCTACACGTTAAGGCTCATACGATGGTTAACACAAAATGTTGCCTATTCACTCACGGAGCTTGAATAAACAAATTCGTTCCAGTCTGCCCCTCATCTCACGTGACCTGTTATGCATTAAGCTATTTACTGGGTTATCATTTCTAGTTTGCTCTTACATGTAACCTTCATTAGTTTATTCCACTGTTTACAACATGTGTATCAACTCAGTATTTGTATGCGGAAAAGGAGAAACGGCTTATTCTGAAACAAATTCACATTGACTCGTTTGTTTACCTTTCTTATCGCGTGAAGTTAATAATACGCTTTACGCCACCCAGGATGGATTTTATGCATGTCTTCAGCAACCGAAGGACAAGTAACCAAGTGTGCTTGAGTCTTAAACTAACGACTGCGATGATAAACCTCATGGGAAAATTACCTAACGGTCACATTCCGTATGAAGTGGGGAAAAATTTATTGCTTCAGTTTGGTGTTTGCGGTTCAACCATCTTGTGGCTCCTAAGCCTGTCACCAACAGCACTGAAGTGACAGTTTCATCAGTGGAATCTGCTGATTTATTTAAGACTTTCCTCACAGTATACGTTCACTGTCTAGTTGAGTTTCTTTATTCCAGTACCCAGTGGGCCTCGGGAGTATCGCAACCAATAGGAGCCCCTAAGTCTTTGTGTGAAATATCCGTGAAACCAATCTTTTCTAGGTGGGCTCACTGTCGCAAACCCCTTGAAGATGGCTTGCCAATTCGTGCAGCTGACAGTTTATCAAAAGTGTATGCTAACTACATGGAGATGTTGCTGGTCTCGTCCAGAGATTGAGCCTCAAATACCACTTGACTGTATGGTATCATACGAGCAACACGTAGACTGTTACTAGAGAGTTAACAAGGATTACCCGACAAATCAAGCATATGAGCTAGTTTCTCCTCTATTAAAGTGGCACAAAACCTAGAAGAACACCAGTTGTACCAGTGGAAGTTGCACCACATTGAACAGTCTCTTTATTTGTCTTGGGCGAACGTGATGACTTGTCATACGTCGGATTGCGATTATATCCGCCACAACCAAACCTAAAACTCTTGGGATAAACTACATGATCTATTCATGCGATTAGCCTTCAAACAAGTGATGCATCATCTATTGAATTTCATAGTATCCCGACTTTGATGTAAGTACTGAACAACGAAATGCATACAATGTGTAGAATCACGGTCACTTCAACAAGAGGAATATCGGACTGGATAATTAATCAAGCCATGTTAGCTTGAAATCTACAGTTTCTAATGTTAGTTGCATTTACAATACTAGACGTAATACGTTTTGGATCGGACGGCCCAACAAATTAGCCGTACTCACTGATGTCACAAAGATCTTTAACTAGACAAACGAAAGTGGGCTTCCTGCCGGAAGTCAACCATCCCAGCCCATCTTTCCTGCAAGCCTCTGTGCAGTCGTTCGGTCGGTCGGATCAAATTAGTGGAACCATTCAACTCCTCTATTCTACGTATTTTGATCAGTGTAATATCCAGCGTTTAAGTTTAAACGACTGAGCGTCTGAGACTGTTCAGGTTAGAGATTCCCAGTTTAGGACCACCATACAGGTCATGAGTCAGAGGCTGAACGATCTGGTTTGGATGACCAAACTGATTGACGAATATCTTAATAACTTCAGACTATCCCGTCGATACTGTCAAAAGCATACAGTGCTCTGTTGAGTCATTTGTCCACGTTACGGTAACACTAAATCACATATCGAAGCTTATGATTGTTTTCATTCTGTCTATTTGTCACATTAGTTCTGGAATTTTCCGGAGGTCCATGGAAGTTCCACGACGACCTATTAAGTGACTCTACCTCAAGCATAGCAGACCTACACCCAGAATAACCGACGTGCGTGACTTTTCCAGCGCTCCCACAAGGCCAATCACGTAACCGGATTGGGCTCGCGATTGTGGTATTTCTGCAACACCGCTTTATGTTGGTTTTATTGGAATAACTCGTTCAAGGGTGTTTGTGAAAATTCGGCAAACTCTGTTGTAGCTAAAGCTTTTCTTTACGCAGCTTCGACTGCTCTATTGCAAGTGACAATTCCTGTTGCTTCGGCTATGTCCCGATGTTGACAGAGTGCAAAAGTCTGGTAGCACACGAGTTTTAAAACCGTGCTACTCTGTCGTAGTAGGCCTCCTATATTATTTAGTTTTTACGGTCTAAATCTTTGTCCCCCCATGATACAAAGGACCAGTTCTATGAAGAACTGTCACCAACGGTCTACTGGAGACCAGTGAGTGACCAAGTCATCACCAGTTGCTTGGTTAAATGAACGTGCGGTAGTGAACCTAACACGGATCGGGACTAAACTGTTGATCCATATCTGCAAGCTTGTTAATTTTAGATCATCCGGCCATTAGCAGAAGCTAGACGTTAAGCGATTACAACACCCAAAGACGAGGATGGTACTTTAGCATGCAGCTGCCGTTCGTCTGAAAGACGATTCCGTATCCATCACTCCCGAAGATATACAACAACACCCCAAGCAACAGATCAGGGCAGCAGCCATCGAATCGGTAGGTAATCAGCACCAGAAACCGCCGGACTGGTTCGACGATATCAGTGCAGTTATTGCCACCTTGTCATGCGGGAACAATGCAGCGTCCATTACTTCCACAATGGACTCGGATGTTAGAAGGAATGATCCACGATCCTGAGAGTTCGCTGTCAACTTGTCCAACTTCTTCATGGAAGCAGAGAAGACCGGTAGAAAAATCCAGGTGAGTTGGTGCACGGTTATGCCAATCGCCGAAAACACAAAGAGGCCTACGGTTCGCTTAAGACATTTTTTGCCCCCCCCCGCCCATTTAACTAAAGCACTGATTGGCATAGACTCTGACTTCTGTACCCTCAACCAGATAACGTCATGAAAGTTCAGTGCAAGTACTTTGATAACCTACTAAGCCGGTTGAATAGCATTGGTCAGGTGACCCTGAATGGCCCGTCACAACGAAATATCAAGGCTTCACTGACGTTCGCCACAGATCTGACATAGATGTAACTAACTGTTGGACAAATGCGAAACGGAGAGTTTTGCAGATAAAGATGAATTGTCGTGGTAAACTCTGGAGAATGGCAGACCAGTTTTTGAACATCCATTGCTCTAGTTGATTCACTCCGTCTGAGAACAAGAAGTAGCGCCCTGAGATTTCAAAGATGTCCTGATCGTATCTTCGTTTAGAGGTAGTTGTTGCAAGCAGTGTAACAAGAACTATCAGGGTAGTAGTCTGCCAAGCTGAGCGTGATAAGTCTTAGCCATCTAAAGCTCCCGGAGATGATCGCTGCCAAGGAGCACTGTGGATTTCGGGCGAGTCGCCGTACGATCGGCATCGTGTTCACTGTTCTGGATACAGAATACTAGATGTCCAGGTAAGTTCGTCAGTTTAGTAAGACTGCTGCATGTGGACATGGGGGCGAAGGTGCAGTCGTTCGGATCGACTTCTGATGATTCTGACATTGTCACTGGCATGAAACAGGGTGGTGGCTTAGCCCCGACCCTAGCTTAGATTTAATGACAATGATGACGGTTACTCTTCAGAACTGTGGAGACAGTGTTCAATTCGAATGCTGCACGGAACACCAGTTGTTGAATATTCGACATTTCAGCGTCCCAAGTCGTTTACTCTAACCGACAGTGCACGTGTTGTTGTTTACAAATGATGATGCTCTGTTTGCACACTGTGAAGACAAACTTCATAAACTTGCCGCGTTTTCCGTGATCTCTACATCGAAAATCGGTTTAGTTATTAAAACAGTTATTAAATTTTCCTTCCTTCAGCCTTCTCCGGACAGAAGTTCTGTGTCTACACGTGGAATCCACATCAATGGAAACACTGTGGATAGCTGTACAGACTTCTGCTACTTGAGTAGCAGTCTGTCCGTGAACTCCGAATTACACATTCGTATGGCCAGGAGTTGCCTTACTTTCGGACGTTTTGAAAGAAGTATTTGCAAATGAAAAACTGTCTGTTAACTCCAATGGATGACCCCTCGACTAGGACTTCTCTCCAAGTTGAAATCACAGAAATCATTGACTTGTTGAGGGATATTTGATCACTGATGAGTAGTAGTGGATTTTGATTTTCATATAGACTGAATATCTCGGGGCGATCAGGCAACCTGATCATTACTCACAAGCGAAATTGGTTGAGTGTTCACATATGATAATTCGGTCATGCCTAATGTGAGGTCAGTGGCGCAGTGGTCAACACGGTTGCCTCAGGAACAGCGTGTTCGTGGTTCTAGTCCCGACCGTCGTAAGGATACGTGCTACTGACGACCTCTAATGAGGGCGAAACTTGAGTCTAGTGCTACTTTTCGAAAGGGGTCGACTGGAAAGTCTATAGGAATGCTACAGCTGCGATCAGTTGTGGGTGATGCTCATTCTATATGAAAATCGAAATCCCCTATTACTCATCAGAAATGAAAAACTGTCAATTTGTCTACAGCACAATGGTGCTGTCTATATCATTGTACGGCATTGAAACTTGGACATTGTATCAGCGGGATGTGTGATATCTGAGTCGTTCCCAACTGCAGTGCTTAAGACCCATCCTGGGTATACGGTGGTGATACGCCCACGTGATGCGTCTTCGACCGTTCCACACGCGTTGTGTGTGCGTGTCCATCGGTCAGCTGATAACTATCAGAATTGGCCGTCTTATCGGCCGCTGGTACCAATTCCTCGCGTCTCTTGTTCACATTGCGTGCTACCTTACGTTGGACTGACTACTGCCTACCTGTTTATGTTATTGCTGTTGTTGTTGCTGCT
>LUCH01000591.1:0-22727 GCA_013368495.1 Paragonimus heterotremus | reverse complement strand
CACTATACACACTGTGTACGAAAATATTTCGGTGAAATATTCGTGTTTTGACGGATCAGTCACGGTGGACTGCAAAAATGGTCCCCCACGCTCACTAAACATTATCCTGAGGCTTCCTCGAACGCAGGTTTTACAAGGAACGTCCGCAAAACACTGGAGGAACTCAAAATGGCTATAGTTTTGAAATGCAGTGCAATTTCTGGGACTACTTTGCAATATGTACTATCATCCAGTCCAGGGAGAATGCCTTTGTGTAAGTGAAACAATGGACAATAATTTGATAATTCTTTGTGAATAGATGATTTATACAGTGAGGCTTTCTTTTCTTTTTGTTTTTATGTTGCAATATTTTCGACTTGTCGGCAGAACAGCACATCATTGGCGATAGTTGATAGATTTGTGTACATAGTAGATTCGGTCAGTTCCCATTAAAGTATGGAATGTGAACAAACATACTACCCGGTACGGTCTCACAGAAGTAACGTTTCGGTTCGTGTGTAGTGGGAGAGTATAGAGTAGATACCGTAGATACCACAGCGTTATTCAGTCTGTGCAAGTAGGTAACCACTTTGTGTGACATTGAAGGCAAACGTACATCAAGATCAAGGTAGTCAGTAATATATACACGCTGCGTGCGGTTCAGCTGTACAATACAAAACTATCTCACCATCGGTAGTTGTTACACTTAAAACGATAAGTTGTCTACTCAATCGCGGTCCACTCGAATGCTCTGATTCCAATATAATATGCATTCTTGTTCATAGTTGTGCACATCATTTTTCGGCACAAAGCAGGTTTACAGAGAACAATGTATCTCGAGCTGTACAACATTTTTGATCGAGCTGTCCGTGGTGAGCTCGATAACACAACAGGTTGCATTCACCAGGACATCAAGTTAAGGGTGAAATGATGGAAACAGACATTCGGAAATAACGTAGATCTGACTCGGCAACAAGACTACAGGACTGAGAAATGTCATACGCCGGTTAGTTTTTTGACAACATGGTTATGTGATATCACGTCAGAGTCCACATATGGTGCGGTAAATCTAGAGCGCACAACATGGCGTTTCTCGGCTCCTATGAAAATGTTGCTAAATTTCAATCTTTCAATAATATGTAAATGTGTTTCATTCATGAGTGCAACTATTTAGCATCCGTCGTGTGGTGAAAATATTATCAGAGTAGCACAGTCCGTTAGGGAAATATCGTGTTGTTACTGTGTCCATTCCCATTCATCGATGCATGCTGGTTCCCAGTCCAGTATTGCCCTACAGACGCTGAAACGTTTACATAGTCGCCTGCCACCAGTCTGGTGTTATCGATCGTGGACGATAGTGGCCAAAACAGCTGGTCGGAGGGTTGTGCGACTTGACCTAAACTGGGTGTGTAGTCGTGTACGAACTGGTGTGGCGGTGTTTGCCGTGATGTGTTGATGCTATTCGTTAACGGCACTCGGTTAGGAGGCCTGCGTTTTGGTTAAGCCTTTTGGGCAGGCCCTTGAGTTGGAATTCCCGCAAAGTAGTTTCTATACCGGATTTTGCATTGGGGCTCGGAGCTGTAAAACGACCGGTGGGCTAATTGTCGATTGTTCCACAAATAAAAACTCGGCAACGGGACTTCCAACGGAATAGGCTTTCCCAAAACAAGCCTTCAAACCGAGGTTAGTTACCCAACCCTACTGCAGTAGGGCTGTTGTAAACAGACCTGCTGACTAGCACATAGATTATGCGCAGTTCTGTGGGGATCGCCCCATTTTTTTCGCCACGGTGTTTCGTGAGCAGTAGCAGCTGGCTGTTGCCTCACCCCTTAGGCCTTGAAAGTCAACGTAGGGTCGGGGTGTGTGCGTCAATGGGCGCAACTGGAAAAAGTAAACTTATCGTGTTCCCCAGTCGTGTGCTGTGACAGGATAATCTTTCCACCAAGCGATTGGTAATGAAATCAACACTCATCAGCAAAAACAAATTTGTAATCTAGTGTGAAGCCAACTGTAAACCGTATAACGAATTTTTTTACCGATAGTTTGACCTCGTAATACAGACACGCAGTTGACGTTCCCTACAATGCACACGTTAAAGTGTTCAACATTTCTCGGGCATTTAGTGGCGATGGTACATATTGACTTGAAGTAGAACGACACAACTGGGTAAGTCATTAAATCGAGAAACCTCATATTCCGTCCGGCTAGTTCTTCACACGGTTACATGTCGGCATGTTCCAGCCCACAAGTAGCGTGGAAATGCTTGAGAAAAACACGAGCTGTTATAAGTAATATGGGAACATTGTTAGATGTCAGTCTGTCTTTCACTAGTTCTAATGCTTTTCCGTACATGAATGATATTTCACAACCCTACTTTGTCTTTCAGTCCCTACAATATTTACCAACAGAGGTAGCTATCGTTGGTGAACCATGATGGCGGAGAAAGTGGGACAATGAAGTCAAGTGGTTTAATGTGGACAGTGCTTGTTCTTTGTCCCAGCGAGCACACCTGTGCTTACAGTGGTGTGCTGGCATCTTCTGTCAAACCTACTCCGCTAGAGAGCCTAGATGGGCAAGGCTTTTTCGTTGGAATTTCCGTGAAATGGGATGGTCTTCTGCCTTTTTATTTTTTTCCCAGCCGTGGGATAATCGGTATGGTTTGGACTACGAGCTGTCCATTTTTGCCGAAGACTGTATGATTTTTCAGGCCCATTTTCTCTGTATTTATCTTCTATGTCAGAACATTTGGTCTGATTTGCCCACTAGATCAAACTGGTAACTTGATTTGAACATAATTCTGTTTGAAAGACAATGCTGAGGTAACTGGAGTCCGCGCATTACTTTCTGACTGGGCAGCTGTATGGAGTGGGTGCTCATAACTGCTTCGGCTTATTTGATTCAGTGGCTTCAATATTTTCCCCCAAAGTTATGCCTTTGCGAACAATTAGCTATTTTTTTTAATTTCCTCGTTCTGAAATTTATAAGCCAAATGAGATTATTGAATTAACTAGTGTGATGTGCTAGTGTATGGCATACAATATTAATAAGTAATACATTTATTTGTAAAGGTAGCTGTGACAAACGCGTACAAGTATGAGCAATATCCATTCAGATGAAGGATGAAAAGACAAGATCACAAAATCTGTTTGAAAAGTGTAAATGTCAGAATCTTCAAATTACAGTATAGTTCTAACAGTGCTTTTTTCATTCTACTTGATTCGACTAATTTTGAGTCATAAAAACAGTCTGATGTTTTTTGGTAGCCATAGTCCATGTCACAAATGACCTATCTATGTGAAAATTAGTCGGAATCCTAAGACACAAGTAGCTTTATAACCATGATTTTGCATGTCGTATAGATTAATCGCATGAGTATAGATAACTCCGTTTGCTAGGTGCCACAAGATTACTACTTACCGGTCGAACACGTAATTAGAAGGACTTCTACGGGCACTAAATTAACGGTTTGTGGGTTGAGCAGCCCTGTAAACTATGCTGTTCGCCAACAGCAGAATAAAAACACCACCAGTACAATACAAACAGTACTGAATACCGAAACTACTTGACTTGAATGCCGTTTAAGTAGGCGAGACGGAACAGACATTTACTCAGATCAAGCAGGCTAGCAAAATGTTCTTAGTCAAGTTAGAGCGATACGGTGCACAAAAACATTAACGGCAGAATCAGATTTTGAGAGTATAACTGTAATTCAATCTGGGGTAAGCTTTCCGAATACATTTCACCGGAAAAGTTATGAGGCTTTTCTAGTTCGCTGAAGCAGTAGCCGTTGACGCATGAAAATCAACCTGTTGCGTACAGAAAGTCTTGTTCATCCATACCCGACTGGCCCTCGCAATTCACGTGCATTGGAGTATGAGCACCTACTGATTCAGTCATATTGCTCCTACAATGCCGGCTGAAATCTTCAACACGCATCTAAAGCCTAAAACGCTTCTCAAATGAGGTAAAGTTTTTCACCAACGCTTGACCACGCCCTCAGGAATCGTTTCTTCTAGCCTCGATAAGTTTGACGTCCAGCCAAAAATGCAAACCAGTCTGATAAATGCTCGGGATTTGCTGGGTGTATTATGGGAACACCGCATTGCATAAAATTTGAAGGTCAGTATATGAGACTTAAGAAGACTATCCATCCTTCAGTTGACGTTTTCGAGCATTCTGCAGAAAATGGTCGTCCAGTGGGAGCGTTTAACAGGAGACAAACGGATGGGTGGAATTACGAAGGGTAGTCATTTTGCGTTTGAACCTACTCTATGCTAACTATCTTCTGGGCTTGTATCTGAACAACTTGGCAATGGTTCAGTCACAGTAGGATAAGACACAGGTTACATGGAACTAAACTTGTTGATGCCATCAAAAAAAGTGTCAGAATAAGAAACTGTCCTTGGCCGATGGACTTATTATGTTTGCACCAAGCAATGAAATTGCATTGCGACGTATCTTGATAAACCCAAACATTACTGTGATGACGGCATGAGACAAACTATCAAAATCCACTGATTGAAATCTGGGCATGAAAAAGGTGGTGAGGTGACTACGAGCTTGTATATGTACACCAGATTAGTAAATCTGTTTGTTATATGTATGGATGTTGTTCGGCTCTGCTTTCACCCCTAGTAGTTGGGGAAACTCGAAAATGATGGAATACATTAACCGTGAGGTCATACGCGTAAACCGTACTGACTGTGGGGGTGTCGGTTGTGTGTGGTGTATACACTGATAGAGTGCAACCTGAAATTGTTGCCATACGGCGAAGGATGTTAGAGACATGCAGTGTGTGAGCTAATCTGTTTACCTTCTTTCATGGATAAGCAAAGTTCTCTATTATACCGGTTTGCTTTGGTAATTTTGCCTACGGTCTAGATTTAACATAATGTTCATGGTTCTCAGGATATTTTTCCAAAATTTAATTAGATAACGACGAGGTGGAGTCATTGACAACACGTGAAGCCAATATTCATGAATACTTCATGTTGAGCGTGTAAAATAAAAATTTTATCTCGGAATTCACCAGTTAACCTTATAAGAACGTTGGAATACGCGTGGCGATCAACCTTGGTATTTTTGCCTTCAAAACGGTTCACTGAAAGAAAATAAACATGAATGTTTTGGCCAACAACTGAGGAGCTTGACTACAGTTGCACATCTGGATTATGGGACAGTGTGAATGACCTAGTCAGAAGTTGTGTTAGGTTTATGGAGTCACATATGCTAATAGTAACCAAGGCCAGGCTTAGGATTAGATTAAAACTTTTACGGGTGTATTCTAGAAAAGTTAATCCACCGTAGTTTATGCATCTAGTTGCAAAGCAAGATTTATTTCCAAATAAATGTACGTTTAATTCAATTCGTCATTTGCTTTCGTGATTCATTCTCAGTACGCTTTGTGCAACGGCAACAGAAGGGAGTCACCAGGAGTAGACGTTCAGCAGGACAGAGCTAAGTCGTCACTCTGAGTTAGTGGCGAAAACTGACGGTAGTGAAGCGGAAAAAGCAGGCGTACTTGAGAATGAAATCAAAGAAATGGCAACTTATTGAGAAACGTTTGCGCTGGCAACCGCATCACCGACCTATGCGCGTGTGGGGGCCGTTGAACCAAGTGGGCAATTAGACAGGACAACTCTACGTGCTATGTGAACGTCTGCACGTGTGTGATCATGTTTACGTGTTTGTTGACAAGCGTGGGGATGCATACCACTTAGCAAAAGTGCAATCGTAATGACCTGGCGTATTTTTTCAATGGCACGAACTGCTTTTGATTCCCAATTTAACATAAGGCTATCCTGGAACATTATATTAATACCTCCTAGTTAACTCATCATGCTGTTACCCCAGATGTCCACTAAGAATTGTGTTTAATCCTTACCACACTCAAATGGAGCCTAACAATATAAGAAAATCGCGTCCACCCCGGAGGGCACACAGAAGAACATCGACACTCCACATAACCAATGTCTAATCATGCGTACTGATTGGTTTTCTTTCACTGAGATGGGCTGCTTGACACATTCACGTGACCGACTCGGAGCCGATTGATTGTACGGCATGTGGACGGGTTTAAACGCAACATTTCACCAATCAACGACAACAACGTCTTTTTAACCCATCTTTCTCCATCTCGATAGAAGTGGAAATGATTGCTCTCCTCTTCAAAACGAAGTGTTTTTCTCACAGATAGAGTCCATCTAACACATCTTCGACTACTTGAACTCTTCGGCTCATCAAACACTGCTGTTTTATGACGATGGAAACCGGGCAGACTGACGATGTCCAGAGAGTAAGTTATATCATGCGCAGGCACTCTGCGCTGTACGTAATGCTGGTGAGATCAACCGTTGCGTTATGAACGAGCTCCGTGGTAAATGATATGAACTAAAGTAATTCAATCCTAAAATTGTAGCGTTTCCCAAAGAAAACTCGTTTTCTGTTCACATGGACTTTCATCTATTCCCTTTCAGAGGAAAACACTAGACACAAGATTCGCTCTTGTTAGAAGTCGCCAGCAGTGTGTAAACTTCCCCTGGTCGAGATTTGAGCTTCGATTCACGTATTCACCACTGTGATCACTGTGAGCAACCTGGTCAACAAGTGAAAATTGGAACATTGAAGGTAGTGTGCTTGTCTGGAAATAGTATTCTATCTACGATCTTATGGCATAATATAGGAAGCGCAATCAACGGTATGGATACCTCGAGTGGATTGTACGGGTGACGCCATGTGAGTTCTTCACCCAAAGGATTGTAAGCCTAACTGTTTTGCTGACACAGTCCATTCAACGTCCTCCTATGCCGTCTAATAGCTTTATTGTGGTTCTGGTCACACTATGTACTAACTATCCCCATAAATATGGGCGGTCGCAGACCGACTGTAGCTGCCAGCTCCCACCAGCTTATACTTTATTTCAGCCCACTGTACGGCCAACGAATGCGGTTTAAAAGTAGCCACTTTTCTACGGACCAGTGGTGAGGAGTCCAAACATACCTATTTCGCTCCAAGGGACACAGATTTTACAGTATTAGTATCCAAGCTTGTGGTTGTTCCGGTTTAGTAATTTTCTGTTATTTGTGAACAGTCAAGGACGATACAATAGCCCATAGCTATGCGTGCACGGTCGAATGCAGTCCCATGTGAATGGACTCCTCATCATAGTTTTAAAGTTCAGCTTGTGTTTGTAAGTAAAGGATAAAATTCCAAAAGAAGACAGAGCATTTTGCAACTACATGTACAAAACTACATGTTGTAAATCGTCCTCCAGTCTTTTCCCCAAGTCTTCTTAGGCAGCAATCGATCATAGGTTTGCTGGTATACAGAAAAAGAAGAAGATAACATTACCATTTTTCATGAATGGCCATATGGCACATCATATATCAACCGGTCTAATGAACTGTTGACGTGACTAAATAGTTCGTCTAACCTAGCACCCCTCGAATTCCGTTTATTAAAGATTACGTTCATTTACAGCCGTCGAGCCCTTTTTGAATAGTCGGGTTTGATGAATATGGTGAACTTTTGTGAGAAAATGATAGAATTGAAGTAGCTGACCTTACTAGATTGTGAATGCTGAAATTCCTTCACGAAACTTTCAGACCTATACGTATTGCCTAACACACATCTGTAAACGTAACTTAGGGCAGGTGTGTTTGACTGAACGATTCAATAATAATAACCACAATAATAATGACGAACTTTGAGTTTGACCAGTAGAAAATGCACACGAAGCTGACGTACAGTTCTGTCGGCATAGCCTGCAGATACAAGTCTAAGTTTCCTTAAATTATTGTTCTATCTGTCGGGTGTGGAAATATCTTCCAAAAGATTAACAATTTTCTATTTGGAAACTTACCGTCATCAGTGTGGCTTACATTCGTGTCCAGACACTTGTGTATGAATGAAAATTGCCTTAATCTTGTTATTGTATTGCGGTGTCTATTTTTGACTGTGACTGTTTGATATGTTTAGGACAGCTTGAAAGGCTGTACAAAACAATCCGGATTGGTTTTTCTCATCGTCCATATAATCTACATTCAAACATTCATCGTTTGTTTGAAACCTCGTCCAGCGACTTATGGTTTCTACTTGTCAGTTTGCAGACTCCGGCTGCGGAGCTTTATCTATTGATGTTTGTATCATATTTCTATTTAGAATTCAAAGCTAACCCATGCGTCTACCAGGATGCTTGGTCGTCTTGACTGGGGGTCAGAAGGTCCAGTGACACTCACATGAAAATCACATTTTCAGATTCCTTGCTTCCGTAGTGCACTCAGTTTCGGGTCGAATTGCATGTCAATTTTAGAACGGTAGAGGAGCGTCACCTCCACACATTCCACTCTGCATGGTACCTTTGAGATACAAACCAAAGTAGGGCCCTGTAGTAGAGAATGTTATCTTTGGAGGTCATGCTGAACTGGGCGACGAGTTAAATGTTTCAGCTAAGTCGCGACTGCCTGGTCATACTGGAATACAGCAGATCTCATAACTGTTTTTTTATTCATTCACTTTATATTCGAATTAAAACGAGTCCGACTTTATCGCTCCGATCAAGGCACTTGACTGTCCGTTTTGTTAAGTATTGCGTCTGTGGTGTGGTACTAAATAATATTGTCTTGCTCAGCCTAAGCGGTCCGGAGAGGATGAAGAATGCTCAATGCGTGTGCCATTTTCCGTTCAGTAAATATCCTGTGAAATCATGGATACAATATCATAATTGTGAGTTTTTCTGCCAGCACTTCGCCGACTTTTCTACAGTGAAGAACCAATGTGAGTGGACTGTTTATAACAGAAAAATAGGACAAAAAAATAAATTTTCCACTGAACACCAGGCAGCTGGTTATTGGAAACAGTGTGAGCAATACTGACATTAAAATAGCAAAGGATTTCGATGAAATCGGTAGTGCTATCAGTGAAAGCTACATCATTAGCACCATCATCAAAGTGTTCCCAAAATGCCCTCATCATTGTACCTTTGGTTGTATGAAAATGCGTTTGACATTTTGTGACTGAACTTAGGAATAGGTGACGTAGATACACTCTGGACCCAGATAACTCTTCTCGTCTTCCACAGCTACACAAACAGACACTGAGATTCTTGAATATTCAGCTAATTATCTAGAAATAATCACTCTACAGAAAACATGTTGCCCAATCAACGAACGTTCGAATGAAATTCATATAATTTATAAGACATGCAGAAGAACCCCAGCCGAAACATTTTGTTTCCAGATTATGTCGAAATTTGGCACTCCACTCCATCTTTAATGCGAGATTCCCCGCTGCAACTAACAAGCTGGTTTGTGCGTAAATTTGCGTATTTTTAAAGTATATTGTGTGAATACGGTCTTACTAAGGTGGAACGGCTCACCACCATCCACTTTATCTAATTCCCAGCGTTCTGAAGGTAGTATGACCTGCCTGTCTTATCCCGAAGTGATATTTCTGAAGACCAAAAATGCCGCCTTCACGAATCCGTGTGTACTTTCGTGTAATCCATTCCTCAGCAGGCAGGAATTGGTACATAGTGTTGTGATTGACTTGTCTGTTACCGAAACAACCCAACCGATAGCTACGTCAAGGGCATCCACAGGCACGTAAACGTATACACGAACCATCGGTCAGAAATCAGCATGTTTCCATTTACTGACAAACAATCCGTTGGAGATCATGTTTTGTCTGTTTGGTGCATCACAACATTTGCACGTGTGCGTGCGTGTGTAATGTGCAACCCAGACTAATAAGGCCCTGCGACGTGGGACAGTTTACTGGTCACATTAAAGGTCATTTGATCCTAATACATGTGACATCTCTGTCAGGTCCATACGTGAACAAACCGAACTTCGGGTTACATAGTTTCGCCAAGGGGGAAACAGAAGGATTTGAATGCTGCTTGTGTGCTTCATTTGGAGGGCGATTGGTTTACAAGGCTTGACAACTGGCGGTGTTACACAAATACACGTTTAATCTATTTTCAAAACTAGGTATCAGGTAATGGTTTTACTTCAGGACACGATCACTAATCACACAGTAATATTGTTGAACCAGTAAGGTAAGATAAAAATTTTGATGACTTTCTCGGGGAAGGAATGCTAACTGAAGATTATTTCAGGGAATGAATTGCCACAATGTAAATTGAGCGGTTGTATCTACAGTTTAGGGAGCAGTATAGACGCCGTCGTTACATACAACGGTAACAAAATGTGCCACCAAGAAAGAGTTCTTTTAGTTACGATACCGCAGCGGGCTTTGAACTGTCACTAATGCACATATTTTACAGCGGAATATACATAAACCAAAAATATTACGTTGTCACTTAATGGTGGATTGTGGGAACAGCTATTTCATCTATACACCATAGGAATAATCAAATACTCGCACAGTTACTGTGAGTTTATTGGAGTAATTGTTAGTGCACATGCCTCACATCCATGAAAACTGGAATAAAGTTCCACTTCGGATTAAAAAACGTACCATTGATAACCTCAGCACGAAGTTAATCACTGCTATGCATTTCCGTTTGATTGAGGATGACTGAAAGTTTAATCTGAAGTCGAATGAGTGGCATTCAACCTATAGCTACCAGCTTCCCACTACTTACCAGTACTCAGTATAATCCGTAACAAGTTTGGTAATTTATGACATCAAGTTGATGAGAATTCTTAACGGTGGGTCGTCTGTGAGAGTTTACATGACAGATAATGGGTCTCATTTTGAGGCGTTTGAACAACCTTAACATAATTCACAAATGAACGTGACCGGCCGTTCCTTATTTGGCAATTTACCTGGGCTTAGTGTCTCATCAACGGCACAGCAGTCTACACGGTTGTCGAAAGAGAACGTGGACTGGGTTTCTAATTCCGGTTATGACAAGGATATGTCTTACGGACAAGCTTTAACAAGATCGAAACTGGAGCCTGACGGTGTATTTCTAATGGAGATGCATAAAAACTTAATCTGAGTGCCACACTTGTGACCAACTGTAAGTGATATCCACTTTCTCACTACTCAAAAGGCAGCTTGCGCAAATTCTACAGCACCCACTGACTTCACGCAGCATACCAGTGGTACACAACCTGGAGCAGCACATTATGAAAGGTGTAGCAATACACTCACTCGCATACGCCTGTTGTGAGTTTCTAGATAGTTTTGATCTCCTCGTCTACCATAGTCTGTAAAACGATCACAACGGAGCTCCTAACATGTCACTGTGCTATCCATTTGATAAAAGAGTTGAGTAGTGGTGTTATCAATAAAAAAATAAGCCCGGCTGTTTTGTTATTTCACGCCTGAGCAAATGTTCCTTGAATGAGAGCTAACCAGAATGTTAAAATTCGCAGTGCATTCTCATACTCTCTATCTATACAGTCGTGAAGAAGAATTTGGATGATCAGTTAGAAGACAGCCTGCTAAACATCAAGGAACATTTGGAATGTATTTTGCTCACCGGCACGATCTACCCGTCTCATTCCGGTTGTTCTGCTGAACTCGCAATGATTGTCTCGGTCATCTATATTTACCGTTTGCTGATCTGTCGTGTGGTTTAACCGGCTTCTAACAGAAAAATGCTTAGGTAGTTACCGGTCATTCACAGCTATGCATCACACTGCGTTTGGTGTCATGTGACGTAGAATGCGGTAAGTAAGGCTACTCATTTCCAGATTGAAGTAGCTATGGCAACTGGGGGTCAACACACCGTCGAGTGACTGGTCGTCAACGTCGTTAACACGGGACTACCGCGAAATATAAAACAACTTGGACCAGCTTATCATAAGCTATGCTGCTGTACCGCAGACTTGAAATGAAAGGGAATATAGCAATCAACTTCAATAAATCTAGTGAGATCGTGGGTGTCATTCATATCACTCCAGCAGGATTGTGTAGAGTTGTTTATCCCAGAAGTAGGAGGAACGTACCCAACAATCGCTATTCATATTCCGGGTGGGTTGAGATAAGTGACATTCCCACAGTGGACCTAAACTAACGTGGAAATAAAACGATCAGTTCGGTGTTCGAATGGTACACGCTAATTAGACACTGCCACATTCTCGGTCAGATCAACTCATCACGCATGGTTGTCTTAACTTTGCCTGATTGTACCTTAACATATTTGTATTCTGGGGCAGCCACTATCTATCAACCATGTGTAGGACTATGGGCGGAACTGTTCCGATCCAGTAGAGATTTTCAAAGTCAAAATCTGTGTGGGGTACCAGGAAACAGACTGCCTGAGACTTTGATAAATCAAATGTCTGTTCTCCATCGTTAGGCTGAGAATGATAAGAAAACACAGACCCATTTAACTTTGGACAGGACAGGTGCGCCTATTTTGTTGTGTTCTCAGTTGCTCGCATTCTGTGTGAGTTTAATTCAGCGTCCACTTCTTGCACTTCAGGCGAGTCGTAGTAGTTGCTACCCCTCAACTTGTTCCAACTCCACTCTATCTCACCCCTCGTTGTTGTTATCGCGATGGCTTCTGTCGGGGTCATGAGGTCATTAGACAAAGGGGTGGGGTGCTGGGCCGTCTTGTCGGTCTCGCCATGTTGGTCTGTCGTCTAACCCTGCGGCAACGATCACTTTCAGGATGGCTCGCTAGTTCTGGTCACCTTAGACAATAACAGATGGCCGACCAGTGTAGTGCGAATATCCGGTCACCGGCCCCGTTAATGGGATCCACCAAATGATGGTTGCATTCACCTGTTTCCATAAATCGTCAATTGGTGAATATTATTAAACATTACAACACGTCCATATCATCATCCGGCTATCTACAGGTCTCGATTACGTAAAATAAACAAGTACCGAACAACACAAGGCTAAGTTGGTAGATCGGTCAGGTTGATGTGTAAAAACATCCGTCTGTTATCATGTGAGTGACAATTTGGTCTGTTATTTCGGTAAGCCATGGTTGTGGCTTTCTGTACATTCCCTCAGCGTTCCACACTGTTTCGTTGACACCTTTTCCTGGGAAGTCACCCACCTGGTCAGACGTCACAGACGGAATAAAAGGTTGTAAGCTACGTTGCACGAGGAAGGTTTGTAAGTGTTCAACACACTGTCACCGGTTACCCAAACAACATAATTTGAAGCTCCAGACTTGTGATCTAGTAATGTGCGTCCACAAGAGTTGTTACCGCCAATTACTTGGTAACATGAAAAGTTGACCAGGTGGAGAGGTTTCATTGATTTTGACAGCCACAATTCTAGTCACATCGTGCACCCAACCTGTAAATCTATCGAACAGTTGTCCGTACGCATCTGGTTCTAGGATGCGGGTGTGCAACCACGGTAACGACCACACACTTGAATGTGTTTAGATGTGGTCGTATCAACGACCGAACCTCGTTTTAATACATAACGAAACTTTCTTGATAAATTGACACGCATCCGATTTACGGCCAAAGCCAGAGCCATTAAGAGGGATTCCGATCACTCTAAAAAAAGGGAGATGATGTGAAGATAAGGTTATGTTTTGTGTAACATTAGATATTCATCGAGGGAAGCCGACGTTGTATGTCAGGGGTAGTTAACCAGTCAAGCAAAAAGCGTCATTTGAAATTTATGGGTCACAGAAGCTTGACAAAACAATGTCACGTCTGTCGAGTACCTATTAAGCGTGATAATTCAACAGAAAACAGGAGTAGTAAAAAAACTAATGATTTGTATGGACTGTCACTGAGACAAACCGTGCACGTGGTCTACGCAGGGTAGGTGGTTGTTAGTCCTCACAGGGTCCAGTCACTATAGCGCTTTGCGTCCCACGAGGCTCTGGTGCTGATGCTATCTACAGTTTTAACATGGCAACAAAACACTTGCAAGGTAGCTGACAAGCCCGGAACACAAACCACAGTTCTGTGTGGAAATTGGCTAATAATATGATGATTCCCGGTTAGCTCAAGTATTGGAACATCGCATTTGATTCTTTGTTTGTTCGACAGACTGGACAATGGAAAGAATTCTGAATACTATTAGATTCTGTTGTGTAGTACAAACTTCTGAAGGGATTTTGCTGGGATGTATAATTTCTGCAGGAAGTTGTTTATCGTTTAGCAGAATGTCACCAGAAAACAAAGATTTCGTATTACTACATGAATTAGAAAATGCAGTTTTGTGTCTAACCGTAGTTGGAATCTAAACTACCTATTGTCTACTTCCTAAAACTGTCACTCATTAAAGTTATCAGAGTTTCTGAGTTAACTGTGTTGGTTCTAACGAGTGAAACAGCGTGAATCACTGCTTCGTTTACGTTTATTTTATTCCCTTTATCGAATAAAACAAGTTATTATTATTATTATTATTATTATTATTATTATTATTATTATTATTATTTACCGATGTGCTTTAAAAGAATCAATACCGACCACTGTTCAAAATGTTCGCGATTAAGGACCAATACAGATGGGTACATAAAGAATCAAAAATACATGAAAGTTAACTACAATTTGGAATTATGTGTTGGAATAGCTATCAAAACTCATACTTTGATGATCAATTAAAATTGGCTTACAATAAAAAAAAACACTATTTGTCATGGAATAAACCTAAAGAGAACTCTTTACTGATTTGCTTTTTAAAAACACCAATTTGATCAATCTACTCGTAACGGTTGCTATGATGTTAACTGGTTTAAAGTGGTTTTAGTGAAAATTGCCTTATATTTGAGTAGACTATACAAAAGACAACTTTTAGAGCATACTAAAGAGTGATGTATATGTGTATTCACACTATGTGGCTTAAAGAGGCGTTGCTATCAGCTTGTGAATGTAGTGTTTGAACACAAGCAGAGAGCAGTATGGTCTGCAATTCAAGAAGATGCAGCAGTTAAAATCCGTAGTGTTTGTTAAACAAATGTTTCAATCTATCTCCCTAAGAAGATGAAATCACCTGTCAACAGTATTTCAGGACAATGTGTTGATTCTTATTGGTTTGGCTTAATGTTTTACCAGTGGTAAATGATAGCCGAGCTACAGAAGTGAAGCTTCGTAAACATCTTTGGTCATGTCATGACATACAGTGTAGGAAAAGTGGGGCCTGAACAGCGATTTGACATTTTTGTGAGACCTGGATACTGCCTTATTTTTAAGCGACTCATAATTTTAATTTTCAGTATTTCATTCACCTCGGGTGAACCTCATCAGGGCCTTTGTTTTTATTTATTGCTATGAATGATACTATTAATCTATATGTTGCAAGGTAGCAATAATTTCGTTTGATGTAGAAACATAACAGTCACCAATGTTAGTTTACGCACCATTGATGTTTGCTTAGATTTGGCATATATATATATATAATTCATCCCATCACAGTGGAACTTGATACCCAATATGTATTGTAGAAGATAAATCAAATTATACATGTTCTTCGTACAAAAAACCCCTGATACTGAGAACCCTAGAGCCAGGGAGCATTCACTCGTGTTTACTGTCTGACAGTATGTTAAACGTCCGTTGGATTGGAGGGAATGGATGGATATGATAAAGCTATATTTGATTATTCAGGGAAACGATCATTATAAGCATATAAATACATCAAAGGTGGAATTTACTCGTTCGCTTTTAGCACTACATTCTTGTAGACAATGTTCTGCGGCTTATTGTCGTAAGTAATGGAAAGACCTGGAATGCTGTCAGTAAAGACTTGAAATAACAGTTTAACTTGTTGACAATCTAGCAGTCTAACTGGTTGTTTGAAATTCAGGCCTCGTTGTTAGAAGGGTTATCGTTCTGTCCTTCCGTTAAGCATAAAGGTTACAGACGGTATATCAAAATGCTTTACGATAAAAAAATGGGATGCTTTGGTCTTTAAGTTTCTTTATTACTCAGGATATGAGGTAAATTTCCCCGTTGTACCTTTTTATGGATGCTTACGTCTCCATACACGGAGTTTCTACAAATCGGTAAACACTCCACAATTTCCTACAACGGAGACTGTATCACTCTTCACTCCTTTGGTTTTTCAGCAGCTTTGGTTATTCTTCAATAAGTAAAACAAGGGTTCAATCTTCTTCACCGGCTGTACTTCGAAGGATGGTTAACAGGTGCAACTCAGCCACTGTAGCGTGTGGTAATGGGTATCGACGGTAGTGATGCACCATTTTTGTCTGTGACGTTCTTCTAAAGGTTTCCATGGTTTTGTTCCCTTTTATGATGATGGGAGGATATACAATTGAAGGAAGCTACAAGAGAATCGGTGGAAGGGAAATCGAGAAGCGGTGGCTCTCGGACGAGAAGTTATGTGAACGTCTCTGTGAAGAAGATCCTAGAGAACCCTTGAAATTTTTGTCATGTAAGCGGAATTGTTAGTAAGAACCGAACTAACAGTATTGCAAATCACTTTATATTGATTTAAAAAAATAAGTAATATACCTTGAAATTGTTGTCATAGTATACTTTAAACGTAAAACGTCATCACAAAGCGTTTGTTTAAATATGGCGTAATTACTGATAGATTCAATGGGTTCACGATTGTGTCTGATGGGGGCACACGAAATACGGGACGCGTATTTTGTATCAACTACGTGTTCGGTAACAACACTTGTCGATGAGACAGAAGAAACCTTCTTTCTGTGTCGATACTTTCCACGAAAGTTTGAAAATACAAGGAAGTGACCCCAAATTCCTTATGTTTACGCATCATTATCGGTCCGATTGTATGTAGGGGCCATAAGAACATGCAACTATTCACGCAGCTCGATGTGGCAGCTTTTCGACAGGGATGCTAGCCACTCAAAGTGCATCCCGCGATTTCAGCTTGATGAATACAGGCTGGAATTGTTTTACTTTGTGTTTAACATCGGCTTCATATTTCGGCTCTGATGCTTCCCTTTTCACACCCATATAAACATGGTCTCAAATGCATTACACGAGGCACAGAAACAGCTTTCTAACATCCGCATGGGGGTTCTTGTGGGATTTCCTTTAAAAGATCATAGCAACTTTGGATCACAGTCTTCTTACGTGTCACGAGATAGAATCGGACAAACTGTTCGGTAATAGATTAATTGCGAAATAACCGGAATTGAACTGTGGGTGAATGAATCACAGCTACAAAACGCCGAAAACACATTCTTGGAAAAGAGGGAAAACCGTGATGTTCTTGCCAGTCGTGCGGTCATGTTTTTAAGTGTGTGAATTGCTCATAGTGACAGTTAATAACAGCTCCTGTTTCGCCGCAACATATACCGGTGATGGTTGTTTTCATAATACACTTAGTGATATGTATGAGCTAGGCACAGCTCCAAGGCCTCACTGATACAAGATTCCCACGTGTGTAAAACTCATTCTGACTGTCATGGCGTTACTGACGGGGTAGCAATCATTTGGTGTACAAATATGTTTTCACGTTCTATCCCTTTCCAGCCTTGGTAAAACACGAGCCGACTACATAGGTCGTCCGCTGTCGCACCGTGATGGTCCGTGATGTTCACAATCAGTGTTTCCACACACAACAACCACGTACGCGTTTTCGTTTATATAATCAACTAGATTAATCAGTTTAAGTCTGATTTATGTGATGCGTTAGACAGCCTACCCCAAATTTAGTTACCCAATCGCTCATGGGTGTCATTTCAATCGCCTTCATCGATACCCATTTGTTTGTCTAGATTTTCAATTACACCGATTGCGGAAATCAGGAAACGAGCATCCCCGTCTTAATGGTCATTTGGATCAAACATACAACCAAGAAACGCCAATGTGGTGTCCAGTACATTGTTGGCGCCAAGGATCATCTGTGCAGGCGATCGAAACAAGTGAAACCTGTTCTAACGCAGGACCATCAAACATCATTCGTCTACACGTTAAACCATGGATACAATAGCCATGTAGGGAAAAGGTGTCAACATAAATTTCCTATGCCTGAAGGGACATTTCAAACTCCATTTCTAATGTATTCTGACACTTAATAATAAGATAATTACCTCTATAGTTACTTATGTTTGACTATTCGCGAGCAGTATAGTTCCACCGTTGGTCTTCGATGCATGTGTAGCGGCCAGTGTTCATCTTCTAATGACGTTGTGTCACTTGCTCTGGAGAGTAAGGTGTGACGAAAGGCGCATATATATCAAACTATTAGTTCGATCCCAACAGATTATTCGGACTAGGCTGCAAGAAAAGAGGAAGTCGTAATGCTGTGAATCTCAGACAAGCAATAATCTACGCTTCATGAATAAATTGTCAGGGATATTGATAATTTGTGATGCAGGCTACTTTTGTCATTTACAGACAACAAATATCGGTATACGGGAAACGCCCCAGTGACTTTTACTGGTATGAGCAATCTTGGTCTGTAAGCAATCAATCAACACGCACGTGCTGAACAGCTTCCGAGTCTTCTTGTCCGTTGATGCGTTCCCTCGGTGTTACAGTGTGTGAGCGTGGGAAAGAGACGGGGCAGCCAAACACCAACCGGTACGCAGCGAACGACTGAAGCATGTCTTCCGGTGAGACAAAGCCTGGGCACAGCATGACTCCCACCATATCACATGCATATGCGAATGCAGACAGACAACCAACAGACCAATTTGCAAAAGTTGTTTCTACCGTTCTATCGTTCTGTCGTTCTACGCTCCGGCTGTGAAACCTGGTGCACAAGTGGCTTCCTACTGTGAGAGCGCTACTGTCATTCCAGGCTGACCATATGTGCTGCACATGATACAATACACACTCTGCGTGGGTTCACGACTGATGTGGTCGACAGTCTGCAAAACGGTTACATTCCGACCGGTTGATGCACATGCTCAATACGGACACCGTGGCTACAATAAAGGCTAAGGTAATGATACACGTTTACACAGTTGGCACATTTTACTTGGCCTAAACCATCATTATTTTTCGTTTATTTTATAGACAAATTTACTTAAGAAGCAACAATCAATGACATCAGCATTTAAGCAGCAAAAAGTTTTTAAAAAGTCGTGGAAATTAAAAGCAAACAGTCTGTTAAATGTAAGACACCGCATGGTTAAACAACGTTAAACAATTAACAAATCCTTTCATGACAGTGACAAGCGTTAATAATTCCGGTCATCAAATGAAAAGTCACTAGCGTGATATGGCAACAGAGGGGAAGGACAACAATAAAAAGGATTCTCGCAAAATTAAAATCTCTTCAAGACACACGGGTGCTAACACAGTCAAGGATCACGCATCGGAACACGTGACTTCAAAAGGTAATAAAATATCGTCTGTTTTGAAGAGCAGGATATACATATTGGTTCACGTGAAGAACAAACGGTGACAAACGGTTTTTAGAAAACCTAGAATAGTCAGTAGACATAAATCCGTGACTATGTAGGAGGGCAATCCCAGTGGAAGAATAGTGATACTTGAAGAGGGAAATATAATACCGCGAAAAGAGATGATTACAGGTGAATGAGAGACAGAGTTCACATCACAGCCCATTGCACGGAGGACCGATTGAATGGTGGCATTATGAGAGTCGGTTCTGTACTTCGCGACCTTGTTTGTTCAGGCACTTTGGCTTCCGTAGTCATCCACTATACTGACGTCAAGCACTACAACGGCGCCGTCACAAACCGCGATCACATCGGGTTTGATGAACGAGCTCGCCGTTGATACTCGCAACTCCTCGAAGACTGTGTATTCCAAGTTGCGCAGTCGTTTCACCAGGTCTTTGGCCACACGGTTGTGTCGAGCACAACGCACGTAGCTCCTCGAAAATATTAGAGATTCACCTGGCAATAGCTTTTCACTTGGAGATAATAACATTAGGCGACAGATGCATAAGTCACGTATCCAATGCTTGCATCCCAAACCTGCCAGCAACAATTATCCAAGGGTTGTGCGCTGGTTACCTGTAATGAGAAGTCTCCTGATAAAGTTCAGACGCTAAGTCTTACCCCTTTAGGTCGTTAGAACGGATATCGACGATCACTTGTTGTGACATTTTCGTTAACTGGAACGGCCAGTTAGCGAAGAAATAGGACTAACCTCATGGGCGATTTCGCTCAATCCATGATGAGAGATTTTCTGTCAATAATCAGCATCCTAAGGTTGAGCCTCAGCGGCATCGAGGAATGCACGTTAAAATTGTCTGAACAAGTTGAAGTAGAAGAGTACGAACCATAATGTTGGGACTAGGACGGTAGTGTTGCTCACTTAAATTCAAAAGAAACATTCGCTGGAATATAGGATATTTTAACCAACGTTGTTTGGACAACGCGACTAAAGTTACGGAAAAGCAGTCAACGAATCTAACGATATTCGTTCGAACCAACGCCATATTACGTCACTTTTTGTTGGCAGATGTGTTCAGTAATTCAAAGAAAGGAGGAACGCCGACACATCACGGAGGACAGGAAACAATAACATCAACAGTCCTGGAAACTGCACCAGAATATATCTTGTTGGACCAGGTCTTTGGCGGTTTTGTCGTAGACGTGTACATAACTTCTGTTTAGAAGGCAATTATTAGGAACAAGCTCGTCGTGAAAATGGGACTTCGCGGAATACATTTAATTTACTACGCAGCATGAATTACGGAGCCGATTCAAAGACGAACGTTAATGATGCAACTTCCACACGCAGGTACAATATGTTTGCATTGCAATTTTATTCATGTCGTCATACATAGAACTACTGTGCAAAGTACACCTTAATATCTGACCGCACTCAGAGCATAATTGACAGGATTGTTAGACCGTGATAGTAAGGTTATGACCAGCCTCAGAAAATACATACAATTCAGTTCCAGCTGACCTGAAAAGCAGACGCTTCTACGAGTTCTGTCTGAGTGATACTGTATGCATCTCATATTTTCTAAGTCAGTTCCAAATAAGTTCATTGATCTGCGTTACTGTGTCTTGTGTCTGATTGTGTAATAAATAGGCTTGATCAGGCGGACCAACCTATACACCGAAAAAGAATACCCAAACAAATTATTGTGAGTTCTGGTAACATATAAAACAAGGTCAGACCGTTTTTGAAACGGTCCATCAAAAACTAGACGAAAATTAATATCGGAATTGCATACACTGGACTGTTTCAGCAGGTTCTGATCGGTATACCTGGTAAAACCCATGCAGAAAAGAAATTGCCCATGGTTATGTTAGACTATGAAATGACCAATAATATTCAATGATCGACCTGAACGCTTCATCTGTTTGTGAAATCGTCCACTCTATAATTAGCAGAAAAGTAGCTTTGGTAAAGTAATCGAAGACACTGCGTTATCCGTTGTCTGATTGTCTTACGCAGGTAATTTGCACCGTTAGTACCAGTGGCAACAAGGAATGGAAAATTTTGTGTTTCTAGGTGAGAAAACAGCTAGATCGGTACAATCACTTCTTGTTTCCAGTGGTCACAGACACTTAAACAATTTAAGATTATCGATGAACATGTGTGTGCCTAACCTTCCACGGCTAATAAAGCCTTTAAAATGGGAAATCCATTGTTCCGCTAAGTCGCGCTGTCACTAACTAACTAATCCATCTATATTCAGCCAGTCTGGCAGTAGTCAGCATAAAAGATACTCTTTTAAATGACAGCTCAATTATAGGGGGAGTAAGCCGAGTGCTGTTTATGGCACACCACTCAGGTCATGAACAATGCGACGTCTGTCAACCTTAGATAAAATCGGCGGCCACATGGCTAGACTGAACCAAACAACGGAAAGACAGTGCTAAAGCCACAAGAAGGGTAACTCGCCACCCATTTACGTCTGTGTCACTTGAACACTAAGCAGAGATGAAAATATTGGTCTGTTTCGCTGGTTAAGACACATATCCTTGTCCATGTCGACACACCGGTGTTGATGGACTTTGACCATTGTTATCTGTGGACAACATCTGAGGCTGACAGAGCTAAAAGACCCCGATTTCATTCGGAACGTTTGAGACAACTTTCGCGACCAGCAATGGGGTGGATACAAAACGTACATTTTCACAAGCTAGACGCGCACAGTTTTAGTACTTAGAGTAGACTTTTGTCTGACAACTTACCACTGTCGTCAATCAATTTTATTAAAACGGAAAACCATACAGAAATACAAGTTGGAAGAGGAGAACCGTTGAATTGAGTTCATTTCTTCCATTGCGGTCAGCTGCGGCCCTGCATAGTACTGTGTGTAGTATATCGAACTAAGTGTATTAAGTTAGAACAATAAATCAAAGTAACACACCACGTGAGCAATCTCGAATGAAACCTGGGCAACCTCAGCGTTACGGGGAGTTGCTTTTAAATACGTACGCAAAACATCCAACATCACTGTTGACATGAGTTCATTATAAAGAAAACAGTAGTTACTTTTATGTAAATACACCGTGAATTCATCCGTGTGGTGGATTATAATATTTTCAACGGAATAGGGTTACGCAAACAGTAATACAGTGGTAGGTTTAAACTCTCCTACCTCATTTGACACAACGAAAAGCTGTTAATAGGTTACGGTTGCACATTAGTAGATAGTGGACTCTATAGCCATTTTACTGGGTACTAATTAATTAGACCATAGAAAAACGACCTCAAATGATACGCGGTTAGCTCGTATGAATGGATAAACCGGGGAGGATTATTATTGTTAATAGTAGTAGTAGCAGTAATAATCTGAGCGCTCAACCATTTCCTCATGTTGTCAACTGGGCGGTCTCGGTGCAAACCTTAACTGGCTAAAAGTTCAGCAACTCCAGATAGGGCCTGTACGGTCCATCTACGTTACGTTCATCCATGTGCATTCATACACATACACACGATCACCCACTCACGTGAACCGTCCCGTTTCAC
>LUCH01000590.1:173720-196297 GCA_013368495.1 Paragonimus heterotremus | reverse complement strand
ATCGATGTCTGCGTTCAATTGTTCGTATCGAGTGGCACCAACGAGCAAGCAACGTTGAGGTTAGGAAGCGCATGTTTGACATTGATTGTCAGACTAGTTCTTTTATTCAGTCACTACATTTGCACAGACTTAGGTGATTAGGTCATGTACTAAGGATGCCAGTTAGTCGTCTGTCACACCGAACATTGTTTGCCGATGCTGCGGCTGACTGGCATAAGGTGCGAGGTGGACAGATGATGACCTGGTGTAGACGAATGAAATCGTTGACGAAGGGGTTGGTCACTGTAGGTCGGGTTCGTCTTCCGGGCTGGAGCCCTCGCGAATCACAGAGTCAGTGGCTTGAGATGTTAGATGAGATCGCGGCTAACCGAATTCAGTGGCATGAATGTTGTCATTGTTTGTCCGAGTTGTCTGTGAAGTGAGTTCACTTAATGACGCGGTGCAGTGAAAGCCGTAAGGAAACTGTCTTGCTGATGACGTCTTACTTTCACTTACAGCTCGGTTGTTTGTTTGCAAGGTGTAGGCGCCTTGATGTTGTATGTTTGAGCATAGACGAAGCTGTTTTAAGTAATTAGGTCCATTCCCCTTTTCTTCTTTTTTTACTCTCCTCACAGGTTTTTTTTTGTTTTCCTTCATGGTTGTGTGGCAGTTAAGCATCAGTGTGAATCACTGATGTATTGCTGTCTATGATGATGATGATGATGATGACTTACTTTTAGGTTGTTCTGATGCAAACAGATGCTTTCAGGATTCCTACTATTCCAATCCCTCATCGTTGGAATTCGGTGATGCAGCTTCCCTTGGGCAGTCTTGAACTTGTCAGTGTGGTAATCCTTGTGCTGATTAACTTTCGAGGATTTTTCTTGACTATATAGGACCATACTTCTGCGTGTGACCTAAATCCTTTTTTGTTGAATGACCCTGTGCATTACAGTGTGAGATGTTTACTTCGTTTGAAATGCGGTGATAGTTGTGTGTGAGATCCAAACTCCCATAGATTCCTCCACTGACGAACGCATTTTGGCTACCCTTCCATTGACCACATATTGGCTTTCCTCCTCTCTATTTGCCGTTTGCAAATATGGATGGGGATGTATTCTGCTAAACAGTTTGTTAATCATTCCCTTGAATTCTTATGACATTAATCGTCCCAATCTTCTATCATAAATAAATGTGCCTCTAAAATTTGAGCTTTTTATTTTTAGATAAACACGTGCACAATAATTACCATGACTCTGGTCAGCATCTGAGACCGAGTTCACGTTTTTCTTGATTTCTTCATCTTGTTTTCGTTTTATGCAGACCACGATCAATCTTTTTGAATCTTATACTATCGTATTTCGGAACTTGTTTGCGTTTGCAATTTGAATCCCGAGGCCCATGCTCTATTATCACTTTTGGTAGTTTGATTTGTATTTATACAAGACGCCCTTTCTTTCACAGCTGAGTACAACTGCGTTTTGCGTTCTTTCTAATCACCCTTGCTTTTACAGTCAGGTAGTTGAATGTATTTTTTCAAACGCCGTTTTGTCTCGTTTGTTTTACTTTTACCCTCATCCAGCTTCGGCAGTCATTTGACCAACCATCACTTGGATTTGTTGGAGTGCATGCTGTTCAGTCTGAGCAGTCCGCAAAACACGTTGCGCAAACGGGCGAGTCAAGCGCTCGGTAGTCTGACTTGGTCCATTTCCCCGAAGTATTTTGCCTCCGTTCTGGCCTATTTGCTTTCGCGCCTGAGAAACGCCACGATTTTCGTGCGTGCCGGTGCAACTACTACGGAAACTGGGGAACAGCTAGAGGCCCTTGTTTCCAACCACGCTTTACTGCAACGCCCTCGTTTGACTACCCAGCTTAAACAATCGGCTACCGTGGACATGGTTAAAACTTTATTACAGTGCTTGAATATGGTTGGGTTAGTTCTAATTATGATTCACTTTCTCCGTTTCAGATTAGTTTATTGTGTTATTATGGAGAATGGTATTACATACTCAGCTGACTCTGTTTCCGATTGTTGCGCTACCAGTTCGTATTTGGTTTATCGGAGACAGTCATTGCTTACACATAGCTGTTTGTGTGTGGTAGTAGTAATGAAAATGACGGTGTTAGTAGTGATGACCAGATTATTATCCCATAAGACCTATACTTTGACGATTTTGCTGCTCAGATGATGATTCCATCGTGTGTTAGTAACAGTAATAGAACATTTTTCTTAACGCGTTTTCTCACCATCGATTGCATTGGTTTGCGCGCACCTTTCGCTTGCCTCTCCAACGTTTGACTTGTAGCGTGCTACCTGCAAAACACAGAAGCTGTTGGAATTGCAGCGGAGCATTCAGACGTTACCATGCTACCGAGACTTAAAGACACTTAAATCTTGATTCTCTTCTAATAACTTAACGCCCCTCTTCGGTTTGGAGACCCGATGATAGCCCACTTCCATAGCACAGTTTGATAGGTGGATTTTTAGGTTATATTCTGACTTTCGGCGAATGATGGATAATTAGTTCAGTGAGTTTAAGTTTTGTCAATGTTGTAAACCCTTGTAAACCGTACGCTGGTTTGTCCTAGCTTTGTAATTCGTTTGGCAAAATTCAGATCCTCGTCCCCGTAATATTAGCGCCCAAAATCTCGGTCCCGAATAGTATCGCGGTTGTCCCATATTCACTTCCAAGACAAGCCAAAAAAGACGCGTTCAAATATAGCGCTTTGTTCCACTCCGAAGCGTGTGCGACAAAGACGACACATACAAACGTACTTATATTATGCGCAGTGGCCAAACAGAGAAGGACAGTTGACGGGACAAATAGTTAAGGTCACTGACAGGCATAGCAGAATAAAAAGTCAGGTGGGTAAAAACTAGCCAAGGCGACCCTCTCGGCCGCTCTAAGCAGGTCCGCTAAACTAGGACAAAGTCAATCGTTTCTTTCTCACGGTGGAGGCGCCTTGGGACGGTAACAAGGTGGGCGCCCCGACAGTCAACTTAATTACTAACAAACGAAATTACCGAACATCGTTGTGAACTGATACATTCAATGTCAAATTAGAAAATATGTTCCTATTTCGTATTTACTTCAAAGTAGAAAGGCATGCAGAAGTCGAACTAAGTAGGATATAATAGACGAAGAGTGGAACCGGTTGTTTGTATACAGCCGTTCGTGCCTAGATTCACTTTAGGACGTTGAAATATGTTCTGAAAGACTTCAGTTGAGAAAACGATTCCCGTCGAGTGCAATGCAAAACTATCACACACTGGATATTGTTCAACAATAAACCCAACAAATTGTTCACAAAGAAACCCACATTACAACGTGATTTTTTACACATCTGGTCGGAAGAATGAAAATTGTTAATCACAGTCTCAAATAATCAGCTGGTGCATCGAGTAGGAAGCACACATACATTGATTATGCGACGGGTCAGGTTGTTTTCAAGTTGAACGTCACTCAAGTTTAGTCACAGCCTTGGCATTCAGGTAGACCTTCCAGTCATACTATTTAGATGAGAAGCACTATACTCGGGTTTCGCTCTTGTTGGAGTTAGGACCCCGACCGCGTTTTCATGAGGCAACCGTGTTGACCACTACATCATTGTCTTCACATTAGGCACGACTGATCAAGTTGTGAGAAGATGTTTTGGCGAACAGTCTGTTTTCGGTTATTCATTATCGGGCCAGTTACATAACATTTCATATCATCATATCAAAGGCGAGGCGTTGGCTGAACTGGTGACTCGAAGAATAAGTAACGCGATTGGAAAGACCTACAGTGCGGCACAACGGCGAATGTCTTTCAGATCCGACCCGGTAGTCCACGTACAACTCAAAGGTATGTTGCCTAAACATGTGACTTCATTTTGTTTTTACTCTTTCACATGCTCCTGTGGAGCAGGTTACGTCGGTCGCACAACCAGGCGTCTTTCTCAGAGAATACGTGAACACCACCCAACATGGCTGACTAAGGGCGAGGTGAAGTCGATTTCGAGTGCAATTCTGGTGCACCTTGTTCACTCAGGACACGAAGTCTCACCAGACGTAGCTTTCCAACCCATTTATCGCTTGCCAAGTCGTCAACCCAAAGGAGTCGGATTTCCTATTCTGGCCACTGCGGAAGCGATCGGAATTCGGTTGCGCAATCCACAGTTGTGCACCCAGAAGAAATTTGTACAGGCCCCACGGTTACCATGGACCCTCGTTACTAGCTTGGTATTTCCGGAGGTCAATTTTGTCACCTTATTACCCTCCAATTCCCAACCGCGTGGCGTAATTATGTGACTAATTGCTTTTGATTTTGCTCGCTTAGCAACCATGATGATATAAAATGTTATGTACTTGGTCCGATGATGGATAACTAAAACCAGACTGTTCGTCAAAACACCTTTTCACTTCCAATGAACTCATGGGGCTATTCGAATCGTTGATCAAGTTGTGTCGGGTGGAGATATACTGGTGACATTGGACATAAAGAAGGTGGTCTGTTTCTGGTAAAAAAAAAAAATAATCTCGTACATGGGATGACTATGTAGTTTTACTACTCAAACTATCTCTTGAAGCTCAAGGTAGGCATTAATTATTTACATTAAAGAGATGAACAGTCGCTGGAAAATTCTTTCTGTTGATTATTTTTATTATGACTTGTTCTGTGGAATTCGTTACGTATTGTCTAACGCCGAACGAATCACTACGCTTCGAATTTCCTCACTTCCAATCTTACTATGTGAACGGCAGAAGACAAGGATAGTGCGTGTGTTTCGGTATTTCAATGTGTCAGACATCCAAAAATTTCTCTGTATGTGTACATACATATGATCTTGGGAGCGATGTAAATGTGAGTTATGATATTTGAATCTGCCCGTTCTCGGAAGTAGATTGAGGTGATCTACGCATGATTTCCTGGTTTGATTTACCTTAACCATAACACCGTCGATGGGTGAAAGGAAAACATCAACACACTCAGAGGTGTCAAAAGACAGAATGCTGGATGTGACAGTTAGGTCAAAGTATTCAGTTAGACGAACAAAGGATATGACGTAGAACGATAACTGCCTAATACCACAGCATTACCATACTTGAAAAACATAGCTCTCTCAGGAATTGACGTGGACACTACTTACGACGAGAAAAAGGTAGGTGGATGTTCGTACGTTGGCGATCGCCAGAAGCAGTGGTCCCCATATACATTGGCACTACAAACGCTCCCTTTGTGCGTCTATCTCATGATACTTAGCGTTGTACTTCGTTTTATGTGTATCACAGGTTTTTCGGTGGTATATTGGATTGCTATTTTTCTGCTGACTTGTATCCGCCACCGCTACTTAGGCCCCTCATATTGTTATTGTTGTTTGTTTTCAAAGTAAAATGTCTAGCAATCTGAGAATTTCTAACGAAAAGAGGAGATACATGACGCTGAAGCTTCAAGTTATACGGCGCTTCGAAAGCGGGAGATTCAATATGTTAAGTAACAGCTCTACCAAGGATTGGGAAATAACTTACTTTGCTTCTGGTACAGAAACGTTGTCATACAGTACCAGTTTGAATGGGGACTGTGTTGTTCGGATACTACGTTCACGCCGAACTTCCTATTCACGGCTGAATGAAAAATATGATTGGTTCTCATCCAGGAGGAAGTAATGCGTTCCTGTTTTTGATGGACTGCCGCAAATGAGGTAGCAGGTTTGATGAGGGCCTTCCGAGTTAGGCATGCTTGTGCAAGTAGCAGAGGGCTACAGAAGTTTCAATGGCGAAACCACACTTATTGCTATGTTTGGTGTTTTGCAAATGCATTGAAATCCAGTTAAGATTACCACGACATTTAAGTGCCCATTGATTAGTTTAACACACGTGCATACGTACAAATGATCACGAGTCTTGCCAGGCGATACTATCGCTGGAATTGCCACCACGGTAGTGAGGAAGAGTGTTGTAGGAGAGACTTTCTATCAAACGAAAGATTAGTCCCAAACGTTACTTGCTGCTGTTTATCAGACTGTTGGCAGCTCTGTACTCGCGGATCATGTTAACCCGTCTGCACTGCATGCCGAATTGGGTTTCTTCCCATACGCATGTGGCGCCAAATACTACTTCTAGATAGTGCATTTACTTTTGACTACTTACAAACGATTAGTAGTGAGACTTTCAATACATAAATTGTATCTCGAAGTCGTTCTCCAACACTCCTCGTGAAGAGTGTACTGTACTACTTGTATATATACCGATTGTATACGTATTGTTCATCATGATTTCGTGTCTTCTGTAGGGCTCGGATGACACCATTTTTTCCACGAAAAATATCTCCTACCGGTTTTGACAGCCTACTTTCCGGATGTCGAATCCGGCCCGCGAAATGAAAGCCATATGACCGTTGTCTCTAATTGCAATATCGCGTCCCTCTATCCGTCACCGGAACAGATACTTTCCGCGTTGTTAACATAGCAACTCGTCTGCAACGATTGACTTTTTTTTCTATAAACTAAATCTGGCACCGGATTTTTTCCCAACCATATGTCTAACCGTTAACTAATTTGTTAACCATGTAGGCCAACACATTGTTAACTATATCACTCTTGTGGTGATAGTTTTCTTGATACGACATTCACATTCATGCATGCATAAATACACAGCGCACACTGGCTCGATCTTAGTACGCTGATACCATCTGGCTTCTGTTCAGAAGAAGGTTTTACGAACTCGAGGTTTCTGGGTAAATATATTGCCGGTTTTTTAACTGCTCTACTTAAAACATACTGCGCAAATTCTGAACGCTCTTGAGTAATATGTTGGTATTGTGCTCATGTGCATACTCGTTCGCGCAACACCGTGACTAAAGATGCTCTCCGACTAAACTTACACATTTTAACAGTGCCTGCTGTTATGGTTCTGCTTTACTGGGCCGTGTATTTTCGAGTTACGTGTAGCTAGTGTCGTGGTTGATGTCATCTTTCTTTTTGAAGTTACTGCTCATCAAATTGTGGTTTGACGCATGTTGAATTCCTTGTTAATAGTGGTTCCTACGGCGTAATAAACAACACACTAGTTCTGCTGCGCACAGTTGCAACGATGCAGACTGGCGTACCGGCTATATAGAATATTTTTATGTCAAGCGTACTCATTCACCTTGATTCGGTTGGGTGATATTCAGCGTCAGTGTGATCTGTTACTTGAACATATGTCGTTACTAATTCAGTGCTTTCCCTGCAAATTCAGACTCTCCTTCCGATAAGTTACGTGTGTATGCTTTTCTACAGACGACACATGCTTCGTGCACCTAACCAGTTGCGTCCTGTTCTCCGACTTCTGACCATCATTCTCCGCCAACCAGGCTCTTGTGATTCCGATATGGACGATGTTCATGAACTTGCAATCCAAACATTGGAGACTTTGGTTCGCTTCTGTCCTCGTGTACTTCTACCTATGCTCCCCGAAGTTAGTCAGTTGTTTAGTTTGACGCCTGTTTTGGCTCCGTTTTGCTCGTGATAGGCCTCTTCCATTACTTCGACGCACTTGACTTCTATTGTTTTACTTGGTTTTGTGACGTAGTATCTTTTCCTTTGCTTTCTTACAGATTGCTTACACTTTTTCGTATTCCAGCTAACCAGTCTTCTCTGCGAACGACTGACATACGATCCGAACTACGATTCTAGTGAGCCAGATGATGATGGAGACAGGTAAGTCGACAGTGAGTTTATTGTTTACCCTCCATTAATGTTATATTACTCATCGCGTACGTGTGGATACATACATATAAACTCTCAATATTCGATCGCCGCTATCCCCACCACTTAACCTGGTTTTGCGAGCAGAAACAGTCCATCGGAGATTGTTTTGGAAATGTGCAAATTCGCGACCAAAAATCGCTATCGTGAAAATGCACAGTTCGCCTGTTGCATCTTGTACCGTATGCCGACAGAGCGTCTGTCACGGCGCGCATTGATCAGCCTGGCTGCCGATGGTTGGAAAATACCGCAAGGCGGTTAGCTGATGACGTGGCGATCGGCTATGAAAGCCCTCACTATTTTGCTAACCGAAGTTGATAGGTGCCGTCTGTCAGTTTGAGAATTTTGAGGCTATCCACTCTTCTGTCTGGTAACACTCCAACATGGCACCATGTCGCATTCAGTGACGAGCCAGTATCCACAAGCTCGTTTTCATGAATCATCTGTTTTCCCTTCTTTTCTCTAATTTTCCCACTATATATTCGCACTTATTTCTTACTGTACAACTTCGTGGGCCATTCTCAGGATCGACGGCAGCGCAAGCCATTGTGCCCACGAGTACTGATCAAAGCTGGAAATGATTGAAATCTTCGACTAATCGCCCATAAACTTATTGAGCAGTTTTATAGAGGCCGGCGGTCAATTCAGTGGGTAATAATTCGTCTAGCACTCCACACACAAGTGTTTTCACGTGTTTGCTTTAAAAGAAAGTTATCGGCGAAAGCAGTTGAACTTTATGTAATGGTTCTGTGCAGTATTCCGGCAACCCATGTTGGTGGTAGACGTTGGAGTGTTCCAGTCGAATGGCTTTCCAGGTGTTTACAGTTTACCATTCCATTCCATAATACTGCAAGCTGATTTATGTATGAATTAAGGGCGTTAGATATATCAGGGAACACTCGTACAAATCTTAAGGGTAAACAAACTTTGAAAGATGAATTATTTCGATTAATTCTAAACCCTGGCAGATCCAACATCCCTCAGTCCCACCCACGTAACTTCCTGCGCAACCGAATACAAACTGTACGGGGACTTGGATCAACATTAATATTAACCCAATCAGGTCAGCTAGCGCTCACTGTATGAAGCTGGGGTACAGCTGTGTTCACCAAGATGGGAGGCATTTATTCTAACCAGATTACATCTTTCTCTCTCTTCACCATTCAAATGTTCTGCCTACGGCGGTTTGTTGATGCTTGCTGCCTCGATTTATATAGAAGGCCCGCTAGTTTAACTCCATCTTTTATTTTGGGATTTCAGCATCTGTCACTTTCCACTCACTTCCCCAGTTCGTTAGCATGATCCATTGGATTTGAACTGTTCTGGAGATACAGAGCAATCTCAGATAAAACTTTAGAGTCTAACAATGCTGATACCGAATTCATTCAAAATAGTATGGAGGCGTCATGTGCTTGAAAAAGTGTACTCCATTCGCGAAACCGACCTGTGTACAGATTCGTCTGGCTGGAGTGGAAATTCAGTTGAGTGTTCTCATGTTAGATTTGTGTGAATCGTCATTCACAATCCATACACGCTGGCACAAAATGGACAGAATACATTCTTCATCATCTCTTCCGTTGTCACCGTCCTCGGCGTAGATAACTGCTGAATTTCACGCGAAGAACCCGTTTTACGGAATCGACCCTCTGAATTCAATACTGTCGTAATTATTGGTTTCCGTTTCTCTAGACGGCGGCGATTGAATTCATCACACGTACTTCGCAAACTCAAGCCTGAAGAAATCAGCATAACCAACTCTGCTTGATCGCCGTCTGCCAGTTCCATCATTCGGACTCTGTCACCAATTGATCACAACACAAAATACAACTTAAGCTTAACAGTGGAACACGCACTGCCTGGTAGCAGAACACGCTGGCAGATTAGCGACTGAGACTTCTATCCGTCACAGCAGCCGGTAAGGATTGTTGACAAACTGACCAGAACCCAATGCCACTTCGCACACTGGTTTCTTTTTCCCCCCACCATACTAACTGGCCAATGGTCCTCGGATGTTCGTGTGTGTACATATCCAACCGTCTGTGACACATCCTCGACGCTACAGGTTAAATGTGGTCTATTGCATCTATTCTCATTACGATTTTCTTTGGACATACTCACTGGTGCCTTGCCATCCTTTACGATCGGATCACTGACACCCTTGAAAGCTGAGCTCTATCCGGAAAACGCTTATGTTTATACGCTATTCGCTAGTTTTTAATGTTTCTAATTTTGTGCTCCTCCATTGTGACTTATGGGTCAGATTCCTTTATCAAGTACTGTGGTTGAACCCCCAAGTTATTCTTCAGTTTCGGCAACAGCAAAGTACCGTGCCAGAACAACGAATGGTCTTTTTCGTTCAAAATCGTGAGTGATCTTTCGCAGTGTGGTGTTGTGCTCAAGCGTGTGTGTAGGAAAGTAACAGGCAAATAACGGTCGTTTTGACTCTTAGTCTTTTCATGTTTTTTTTTCACATCCAATCTGCGTTTTTCCCAATCGGGCGCTCTCGATCAAATTTGTATATATTTTCCTCCAAAGAATGGCTGTAGATGATGGAGATGCTGATCTAGATTTTGAAGACGGTGACGATGGAGATGACGATTATTCAGACGATGAAGATTCCTCGTGGAAGGTTCGGCGTGCTGCGGCACGCGCCCTCGAGGCGATCATTCTCACGTACCCGGAAAAAACATCCGAGTTCTACGTGAGCATAGCACCGCTGCTCATCAAACGGTTCAACGGTTAGTGGAATATTCGCTACTTTTTTTGTTCCTATTCAACACGATTTTCAGTGATATTCAGTTTGTATCTTGCGCCATAATGGACCCCTAGGACGAGACTGTAGTGATTTTTGAAAAGCTGCCGCTTGGTCGTCATTTGCCCATTCCGTCTTTTGCACCTTCACTGCCATTGCTTCTTTCTGTTTCGCTTACTGGTCGAGTATCGTTTTACTAAACTGTGATCGTTTGATTATTCAGAGTATCATTATCTTTTCTCAATCGGGGATGAAACTGAGCCGTGCATCTACGTGTCATCGCGCTGACCTATCTCCTATTTTATCTTGCAATCTACTAGATCAAACAAAAACTAAGTGCCGTTCCGATTGCTGTTGCCCGTGATCGCAGACCGGACATGTGGTTCTGTTGTCACAGCTTTCAATTTAGCTCAGCGAATCTACTTGACACGAGCTGTTTTTAAGTATCACTGTCGTCCATGAGTTGTGAGGACACTAATCTTTTAGCCGTTCCTTTTGTTCCTTGAGCAATACTTATAGTTCGGAATAAGAGACGCCCTCTTGCACTACTCTGGTTGCACTCTTCAGATCTTTTAATTCGCCGGGCTCACGTCTCAGAGATTCGCAGTAGGGTTTACTTGCAACACCTGTCTTCTACAGTGAACAGTTACAACACCAAATTATCATGCTGCAGTTGTCCCTGACTGATGTAATAACATGTGACTTACTCGCTTGGTAACGAAACTCTGATTCCATTTTTATGTATACAAAAGTAGCGTGAATCTGGTTTAAACCTAATCGTACGCTTCCTATAGTTGCATCTATTTTCTACTGCTGAATTTTGTAACGACATAGCTGTGTGAACAAAACTGATCTAGTAAAACGCTACCAATTGTCCGACTAATTAAATGGGTCCCACCATAAATGGAAGTTTGCTAGTGTGAGAAAACAGAGATCAGTGACGCGAACTGCGGCCGTTTACTGGTTATTTGAGAGTGATATACAGCTTTGTTTATGAGCTACTAAAGGATAGCAGTGTCGATAACGATGATAATGACACACTGATCAGCATGACGATCGATCGTCTGTTGCAACGGTTACTAAAGTTGTGCCGGGTGTTTCATGCATACACACAAATATGGAGGTTTATTACCACGCACCTTAGAGTCGACAGGAAAAATGCTCTTTCTCGTGGATGTATAGGTCTTGGACGTCCCTTCTGATGTAGGTCATTTTTGAATCAACGTAAGTTTTTGTTAAATGGTCTTACTTACGTAAGGTGGTATTCTCAATGGTTGAAGGCGGCTGCCATTCCGATAGCTTGCTATTCGGGACCCATCTGACCTCATTGAGATAGATGAGGTCGTTCTCTAGAGGTAAAACACGCCGTATAGTTATGCTGCAAAACAGCATTTATGGCTTTTGAAATAAATTGATTTACTAAGGTCCGACTGTGCTGTTGACTATTTCTTAGATGTGCATGTTTACTTCGGAGGTGTCTGTTCTGTGACCCAGAAACTCAAAGGATGCGTTTGATAATATTCTGTTGTCGCATACTGAGCTACTGAGTCCAGAAAATTTGAACGACTGGTCTGAGCGATACTAAGCGATTTTAATTTATTAGAGAATCAACGCCCTTTTTTATACAGAACCGTCAGTTCACAACTCGGCTCGCTGCGGCTTGCGCGTGGGCTTTGATTAGCCGGACTTTCTGCTATCAAGAAACCGCTCCAGTCAAATCTCATTACATCCTCTAACGGCTCCAAATGCTTATAACCTACAGTCTTTTCAAACTGTACTTGTATACTTGTTCACTATTTATCTCAATGCATGTTATGAGGCCGTATACTCTTGTGTTTCTTCATCCTTGATGCTGCTCAAAAACATGTGTGCCTCGGTTCAAAGGACATACCCATTCAGGATAGTGCATGTCGTGTACTATTCGCACCCACTACCCATCTCATTTCTTTCACGCGTATACCTCCTCTAGATCGCGAAGAGCCTGTTCGATTCAATATTTTCTCGTGTTTCGGTGCCTTACTTCGCCAAACACGCATCAACCTGTCCGCCAGCACAGCACTCGGTGCCGCTGCCGACTCCTCTGTCCCTGTATTTCGACCAAATGATGGGTTTCCGCAACGAACAGCCACGTTGAATGCCATAACACAATCATCCGTAATGGAATTGCAATCACAACTGAAAGATCCCACAAGGTAAGTGCGGTTTACCAATTACGTGTGGCATTCTTTGAACCAAACGTTTGTGGCATTCAACATTAAGGTATCTGTGCCGAAACCTTCATCTGTAGGTCATGAATGTTCATTATCGAGTTTATACAGACAGCAGTTTCACTTTGCCGTATGCTGTCGTATATTGCGGTTTACGGTCCTGAGGATTTACGATAGCCGTAGTTCCTCGTTTCAGTTAATCTCCGCTGCATTCAACCTTTCATCTCCCGCTTATTCTTTCATATTGGACAGAGACTGGTTCTGTCTTAATAAACCTTCCTAGTTTGTGCTATGACCACCAAGGGCCAGTCCCGGCTCTATTCTCGCAAGCGATGTCCACTGCTACTGTGAACATCAGTGGGGGATTGTTCATCTACTGTCGTTGCGCATTATATCAAATCAGACAACCTGTTGATAACCAGTTAATTCATTGGAGCCGATCTTCTTAGATTGCACGCCATAGTGGTAACAACTCGTAAATTGTATACCAACAGTCGTACAATACACGTCGGAAATCCGAAATTCCATTCCTGGAGATACCTTGTTTGATATCATTCTCCTTTCGAGCTCACTGTTCCTCTGTGAAGATGATCGAGGATTTCTCTCTCGTTGTTTGGTTGTAATACTGACTTTACGGCTGCGAAACGTGACCGCTCAGAGTAGAAGACGTGTACCGTCTTCAATTATTTGACCATCGATGTCTACTATCAGTCGCCCACATCGAAGGGCACCAACGAATAAGCGATGAAGGAGTTAGAAGATAGGTACTTGGTAGTGATTGCTAAGCGAGTTCTTTTGTTCAATTCTTACATTTGCACAAACTTAGATGGCTAGACCACATATTAAGGGTACTAGATAGTCGTCTGCCACATCGACCACTCTACCAATGCTACAAACGACTGGTGTAAGGTGCGAGGTGGACAGATAATGACCTGGCGTAGATATATGAAATTGTTCGCCAGTGTTGGCTACTACAGGTCGGGTCGTCTCTCGGGATGGAGCCCATCGAATAAGTGGTTATAGTCTTTAGATAAGATGACGGATAGCCGGGCTCGGTGGAGTGAATATTGTTGTTGTTTCGCTGAGTTGTCTGTGAAGTAATTAGAATGGCGGAGGAGGGATAGTGAAATTCTGGCTGCTAATGACACTGTCATTGCATCATGATAGCTAATTGCAGATGGAGATGAGTGTGATAGAGGGTATGCTAAGGAGTCACCGGAAAGGGGATCGGTTGAGGCATCAAGGAGGAGGACGCAGACCTCTGAGATCATTATCACTACATGCAACACTTAACGTCGGATTCACCTATCGCAGCTGCAGTAAATTCTGTTACTCCAGGATCGGATTGCGTAGCCATGGCAGGAGCTGCTAGATTGCTTCAAACGCATGGTGCTTAACTGTCTTTCGATTCAGACGGTTACTATCATTTCGTTAAAGATAGTGTGTTCCTACATATACTCCAAACCTGTTCTAATATCTCGTCAACTGGAAGCGTCAACGAACAGGTATTTCCGGATTTTCACCACTCCCTTGGGAAATTATAGCACCGTTGAGAAACTAACGGTTGATAGGATCGTTACGTCAACGCATTGATGTGATCGAGATCGTTTTGGGTTGGGCCGTTATTGTCAAACTATTTTAAATGGATTTTGGATGATTGTGCACGTAAACAGCTTTCGAACTTCTATACTAACGCTTCGCCAGTATATAGAACTTCGATGCCCAGACGATTCCTGTGATATTGGGGTCGGACAGTTTGCCTGAACGCAGGTCGCTCCTTATAGAGAGAAAGTTCACCAATGACAGTGTCATTAGCAGCCAGATATCTTATGAATAAATAGAATAAAACTGAGATAACTATTCTATCAGACACCAGTAATCATTCCAAGGCCTCGACGGTTAAACAACAAGAGACTATAATGGTTTATGAATAACTACAAGAACGCTGCTATGCTGAGGAAGTTTTTTATGGACAGATGTGCAAATATACCAGCGTCACGAACGGTATAATTTCGCGAACCCCCGCAAAGAGAAAATTACATCCTAATATGTGTACTTGTGTTTAACCTTGAGTCGGTTCTGCCAATACTGTGGCTATACCTTCCGTTAAAATCTCGAGTTCCGATTCTCGTGAAGACAAAAACAGTCCAGTGCACAAAAATAAGCTGACAAAAGAGGTCATGCAATGGTTAGTCAGTGAACATTGTCATCAACATAGACACCAATACGTCAGTGATTCTCGCTGATGCGTGACTGCAATACAACCATGAGGAAAAAAAACAATCCCTGATCAGGAAGAAGAAAAAACAGAAGGACAGGGGACCTAACTACCAAAAATAGCTGCGTCTATGTTCAAACATTCAATATCAAGGTGCCTACACCTTGCAAACAACAAGAGCTATAGGTGAAAGTAAGAGGTCATCAGCAAGACAGAATTTCACTATCCCTCCTCCGCCATTCTAATTACTTCACAGACAACTCAGCGAAACAACAACAATATTCACTCCACCGAGCCCGGCTATCCGTCATCTTATCTAAAGACTATAACCACTTATTCGATGGGCTCCATCCCGAGAGACGACCCGACCTGTAGTAGCCAACACTGGCGAACAATTTCATATATCTACGCCAGGTCATTATCTGTCCACCTCGCACCTTACACCAGTCGTTTGTAGCATTGGTAGAGTGGTCGATGTGGCAGACGACTATCTAGTACCCTTAATATGTGGTCTAGCCATCTAAGTTTGTGCAAATGTAAGAATTGAACAAAAGAACTCGCTTAGCAATCACTACCAAGTACCTATCTTCTAACTCCTTCATCGCTTATTCGTTGGTGCCCTTCGATGTGGGCGACTGATAGTAGACATCGATGGTCAAATAATTGAAGACGGTACACGTCTTCTACTCTGAGCGGTCACGTTTCGCAGCCGCAAATTGATGCTGCCCTTACTGTCACCTCATATACGTGATCCTGAAATCTCACCAAAGTTGTCCTGGATTAGCGATTTCCGCCGTTATCTTAGGTGTATGCGATTCTGCACCTCCGCTGCAGCTGATGCGGCTTCCTAAGTACACAAACCAGCCAACTTCCATAACTACGCTATTGAACATCAAATCTACTTAATTACAGCAGTTATACTGAAACACTTTGCGCTTCGAGGCTGCAAAGCGCATTCCAGAATGCTTAACAGAGTACTTTTAGCGTTGTTTGTGCTGCTTGCAAGCTGTCGAACAGCAACACCTTACCGCCAGCGTAATGATGATCAGTCAGTCTTCCACCAGGTAGGAGGTCCTCGTTAGTATTCTATAAGTGCCGCAGAGAGTCATCCAGTTTTTCGTCTGTGATGAAGTTTATCAAAAATGGTGAAAATGGACGACCTTGATGCGCCCCGTTCTTGGTGCTAAAACTGTCACACAAATCACCGTAAACCTCAACCTGAACTGAAGGTTGAGAATAAAGCGCCAACAGTATGTTCGTTTACTTGTTTGATACATCTCTGCTTTTCAGTGACTCAAAAAGTTTAGATTGGTCGATTAAATCAAACGCACCTTTATATTTGGCTGTGGCCGGACTTCACGTGGGAAAAATTTATTCCTGAAATGTGTTGTTCTTTGTGGCAACTTTCGTCTTGTCAGAAGTAAAGGAGTTTGAACGGATGGAGTGTTTACTGTCCTCCTCAAATCCGCATGGCTGTACTCATTGCTCACTCCTCTGTTGAACTAACACGGGAGTTGATCAACCTTGTGGAAACGATTGTTTTGCCGCACTCTTGTTTATAATCGAAGTTCGAACTCAGAATAATGGTAATCAATAGTTACAGTTGAATTGCGGAGTTGACAAGATTTTTTTCTTCAACTGCAAAGTAGATAGGGTCTGTTACCAGTTAGTGGAGTGAACTGTCAACCGTTCAGCATGTTGTTGGAGTTCTTCGTGACGAGGCTTCCTCTTTCTTTCTGGCTCTATTTTTCTGCACTAGCGTTAGCATACTAGTTGCAAGTAGGATAGTCGGAACTACTCTAGAAAACGTGAACCATGGTGGCGTCCATTTCATAACTCGACTCGTCGGTGCCGACTGCTACTTTCAGCTTGAGGTCAAAGTACAAGAGGAGTAGTTTTGGGTGAAGTAGATTTTTTTTAGACTCAACGATATGTTGAAGGCCGATGTCAGTGAGTGTACTTGATGATATGAATCGCAGTCGTGATCGCGGAAATTCGTACTTATGCCCACTTTCGTCATTTTCCTCACTGTTGATCTACGATTCCTCCTTATATCATCTGGCAGTTCGCTGCTGTACATCGGTCCAATCCGATTTTTTCTCGATTCCTTTGTCTACGTTTAAGCAATTTGACAATATATCACCGACATGTCTCCCCTAAAACTCACGCGTTAACAAGCATCGGCTTTGTGTGTGTATGTGGGTAGTTGACCGGCTCATTTTCATGTATGACACTGGAACTACTGCACAATTGCCCACGATTCATAATCTAACAGTGTCTTATGCTATTCACTGTCAAGTCATGTTTGGACTCCTCAGGTAGACAGGTGAGATCCGCTCCAATGACCTTCCTGCAAGGAGCCGAAACCACGGTTCACCACACTGATTGTTCTGTAAGCCTGATACGAAGCGATCTAAATCGTTGATGTGACTTAAAAACACAATCTCCCTCCTGTTTACCAGTTTGTGCTAATAAAGACTGCGACGGTCGGAGTTTTAATTAGTCTAAATGCATTTTGATGTCTACTCTCGAACTGATACCCAACTATCGTCTTTGTAGTCATGGCAGCCGATTTTCCTTTGTTGATGTGTACGTGCATGTCACATGTAATCGTTGTCTTATCGGAACAGCCCTCCATCACGTCTCCTGGCCCTTCTCCCAACGGTGTGCCGCTCGATCCAACGTCAAGCCTCTCTTTCGTTGCGGCGAAAATGTCGATCTGCTGCCCCTGTCACAAGCCGAGTGAGTTTTTTCGCATTACTTCAACAGATTTCTGATCACAGTGTTGTTTTCGAGCCAGGCTTTCCAGTCAACAGACAATATATAAACCATTGTGTGAACGCAAGCTGCTCGTGTCATCTTTAACCACTACGAATTCATGACACTACGATTGTGTGGTCATTCCTACGGAAGCGATTATTTGATAATGAGTGTCGAGTTGGTTCATTCACCCAGCATTTGCGGGTGCGTATACTCAGGCGGTTGCTTCGTATACGATGGATGATAAAAACCTGTTAGCCGTGTCGCGCATATTTTCAATGCCGCAGCCGACTTTTTTAGGGTACAAAGTAAACAACTGCTGAGTAGACATCGTAAAATGAAGACTATTATCAATTGGCCTCTAAGCACAAGAAGTGCACCGCATTGTCAGAACCAGTCTGTTAAGTGGGCAAACAGAATACTCAACGTTTGTCAGACGGTGTGGATGTGTAACAACCGTTGTGCATAGCGCCTGCTCGTTATAATGTGCAGTTTCACCCACAAACACTGAGGTGACATGACTCAGCGCATTGGTAGCGGGTTAATTTGTGTATCACATTTATTGGATAAGTCAAGTCACTAAAGGCGATCCAGCCATATGGGAATACTGGCAAGAGCGCGGTCACTCGTTATACAATTCTGTCCGTGTGCCTGAAATGACTGATTTAGAGTGGACACATCCGGTCGCGTGACTGACTGAATCACAGCATCGTACATGTAACTAGACGCGGCTGATATTCATGAGCTGCTGCTCTTTATTTGGAACCAAACCCTAACTCTTGGATTTTGTGTGGAAACGAGTGTAGAGTGTCGCATGCACACCACAGTCATAAACCTTGGTAAAACTCTTCAGACAGTTTAACAGAATATTCTTATCCAGGATCTTAACAATCATCATCATCATCATAGCAGCCATAAGCTTGATCAAAAGATACTGTGGCTTGGGCCGCCGCTCACCTCAACAGTGACGGGGAATATCCTAAAAGAAAACGCCACTAAAAAGTTTGAAAATTAATAAAAGACTAAGCAGAAGAACTAGAAACGGTATGGATGCAGGTACGCCATTAACTGCGACACATCGCCATCTCGGATAGCGTCTCTAACCAGCAGTTTGAGTGATCACGAGGACCCCAGCCAGGCAGGCGACACCTACCCACTCTGTTCAGGGGAGCAGCCAGGGCCTTCATATTTCGTGACCACGTTGTTGCTTGACCACCCTACGTTTTTACTCAGCTGTTGGTGGCTTCAGTATATGATGCCCGGTACGGCATACGAAGTACGTGGCCCAACCATCACAAGCTGTGTACTGTGAATAGTTGACCAATTGATCGCGCATCCCGAGCGTTCCGGAATACGCGTCGGCGAACTGCCACACTGCTCACGCGATCAGTCCATTTAATGTGGGCTATTTGGCGGAGACGACGATGGTCAAACACCGCAAGTCTGTTGATATCTTTTTCGTGAACAGGCCACGGTTCCGAACCACTAAGCAAAACAGAAGGTACACAAGTATTATATACTCTTCTTTTCAGCGGCAACCTAACGTCTTTCCGACACCAGTGATGACGCAGTTTGGCAAAGGCAACTCTTGCTTTTGCTATCCTCGCTGATATCTCATCGGCAATATTACAGGCTGATGAGATAGTGCTACCCAAGTATGTGAAACTGTCCACAGCCACAAGTGGATTACCTGCAATGAAGAAAGTAAGGGTTGAAATGCCCCAGTCTTGAAGCAGTACTTTGCACTTCAGGGGTGCAAAGCGCATTCCATACAGACCAGCTCGATCGCTCATCTTGTTCACTGTGGTCTGCATGTCTTTGGCAGAGGGGCTAAGTAAGACATTCCTAACAATGGGCACACCTGAAAGCTGATCTGTAACATTCCGGGCATTTAGGGCAAGGTCGATTGAACTATATATGGTTATTTTCTTTTTACTAACAGAGGAAATTGCAGGAGGCCAATCCGAATAATTTTAGTCAATGTATACTGGTGCAACGGAAAGTGAATTTACACGCATACCATGTTAACAATAACCAATCATTCGATTCCCTGTTGTCATTAAAGCTGCTCAGTATTAACTTTCGGCCACTCATTTTGTTTTAATGTTATTTCCTACAAACCACATACTTTCTCAAGTAGTGATACACTTGCATTTGTCTGCTTGCCTTCACCTTCTAAGCGATCCTCTAATCTCATTTGCTCTAGCTTGATGTGAAGCAGGCTAAGGTTGGTTTTTCGACTGCTTATTACGTTCATTTCACGCAGAAAGCTACACTGGATGTTCGATAGCGTTATTCTGCAACCACTCAGGTGCAATTGTTTGACTAAACTGAACTTTTTTAGGATGCGTCGGCCTCATGGTGAGCTCGACTTGGTCAGTTTGCTCTGGGATGTCCTGTCTTTCCACCACCGGTAGCCTAATAACAACTGAAACTACGACCTATGTACTGACCGACTGTGTTCTAGCTGGCGCTGCTACCTAGTTGGATCGGTTCCAACAGCGCGATTCATTTACTCGTTATCCTGGGTCAGTGTCAGGGATGCATCCGCTCTATTTCTTTCTTACCTTTATTCATAGCCACCTGTTACTATCACTCAGCTTCATTCTGTTACACCAAGCCGAAAAATGTTAGTTGACGTTGCAGTCGTGTTCACTGATAGACTCCGGTCTAGATGAAGTGACTCGTTCTACATATCATACTTGCCTCGCGAGATTTAGCCCTCTTGACTCACAGAATCTGTAACTGGATATTCCGTGTTGACGACTGTTGCAGTTCAGTGATGTGAATATTGCACTTTAGTTTACTTTGTCCAGTGTTACTTTGAAAGTTGCTGCGAAGCCGTGTGTGCAAATATTTGGATCACAAATGCTTGATTTAGGGTGAGTTTATGAATTAAACCCGATTCATCTCTCCTGTTTTTTCTCTAAACTGAGATTGTTCCCCCTTTTTATTCTCATAGTTGCAAAGCAGGGCTCTGATCGTATTCTATTCAGGCATATACTACGCTTTTATGTATACATATATGTAAGTTGATCACTGGTTAGGGATATTTTCATCGGCTCCTTATGGATCTCTAAACCCTGAACACTGATATTTTTCTCACTTCTGACCATGATTGTTTTAACCTAACAACACTGATTGATGGACCATTCCACATTTTCTATTTAGTTGGTTACCATACTTTGTGGAATCGGTTTATGCCAATCGTGAATTCTCGTCACGTATTTGTCATTGGTTTCTCAGCAGTTGCTAATGATTGGCTCCACTTCATCTTCGTTTGAATCAGCTATCTTCACAAATATACTACGGAAACTAGTTTTTAGGATATACAAATAATTTTATGTACGGTGTATCTTGTGATGATAGTTGAACCGATCTCATCAGTTACAATACAGGGGCTATGATGGGTGAACATACATGAACTCAGGTAGGTGTAAAGTAGAAGTGTAGGCTTGAGAGTGATCAGGTTGGCAATCGGGGTGACAACTAAACCAGTCCACCCTGATATTGGTCGTCATGATGTAAAACGAATTAGTGGGTCCAATAAAGAACTGCTACAGGCGATATCGATTTGGTAACGACACAAGCCGGAGTTAACAGGCAGACAAAACTAACGTTTCAAAACAGAGTGTACGTACATACTCTCAAGAATGGGGAGGAGAAACAAATCCGCAGTTGCAGAATTGCTACAACTGTAAACAATAATCTGTGGTAATAACGTGGATCCATGACTGCAGTCCTTAACACCGTGGTTGCGCTAGTTTAAGTATCATGCGCTTTGTGCAAAGGCTTCCACAAAAAATAAATTATACCTATTGTTTGAACGATACATCCATGGAAAACATTCTCTATTTGAATAGCATGTCTTATTTCTTTCCGTTGTCTCGTGAGTAGTCACTTTGAAATACGTTCCGAGACACGTAAGCTAGGTCGTCCGGCCGTTCGCCAGATGTACTTGCTTCTACAAGTACAAGTAAACTTGTGAATTGTGTTAGCGTTAGCGAGTGAGTGGCTTTAGTCCGCGTGCACCGAGTAGTCTTGTTTCGGTTGAGAACCCTTACTTCGAACACTTTTTATGTAGCTCTGACGATATACTTTAACCGGTGTTGAGTTTGTTTCTATTCTCACCCTTGTGTGACAATGATTTTCAGTCACTGTTTGTGATACTGACTGCTTTGGCTTTTCTCTCGCTTATTTCGAGACAAAGCGTACTGGATAACCGTTGTGTATGGGTATTTGTTGATTCATTGATTGTCTCGGTTAATACATCCTGGTAATCCTTCAGAATAGGGTTCGAATGAGACCCCGTTTGAGCGAAGTAGTTGCGAAACTTTTAAAACGAATATACTGTACTGTTCAGGTAGGCTCTGCATGTACTCTTCCTAATGGACCGGTCTTTATTGACAGACGTTCCGACCTAGGAGGGAGAGTTTATTTTCCTCTTGAACTTCTGCAATGAAGGGAACGTTCGAATGATAATTGTTGACTTGTACATATACTTGGTCAACACGTCGCTCTATCATACATACAGAATATGTAGCATGTTCGTTATCTATACAGCGTTGTGAAGTGAATAGCTGTTGTTGTTATTGTTGTTGTTGTCCTTCTAAATGAAGTAGATATAGTCCTCAGCACGATGGTTGCAGCCGCATTGATAGATTAGATCCCTGTTAACAGTCAACTTTGTGTCGTCCGCCTGGCAGGTTCAATTAAGACCAGCTCTAGACACAAGACTTTCAGAGATCTTTTCGTTATGTCTGCTTACTCTCCTACTGACTGTAGTGACGTTGGCGTCAAAGACGCATTTTACTCGAATCTGGCCGCTCTTCTTCGGTCGACATGTAGCTCTGATGTAGTCGTTCTGGTGGGGTTATGAATACCCAGATGGGTCGCCTTGGTGAAGCTGAATCTCGTTTAGGTGGCAGGTTTG